>JARHVA010000423.1:2507500-2657500 GCA_037957365.1 Torreya grandis | reverse complement strand
TGAATGTATTTATTTATTTCAATCACATGTTTATATTTATATATTCTATGGTAAAATTTGTGATGTATGTGTTATTATTTTATAGAAAATGTGAACAAATGCATGGTAAAAATAATGATAAATAAAGAAATTAAAAGATGAATTAAGAGTAAATGAATATGTGAAACCATGTTTTAAGAGAGAATACATGCGACAGATGTCAAAAGTGAATAAAATTTAACATAAATAAATATTAATATAACATAAACAAACATGAAATAATGTAACTAATAAATACCAGTGTAAGGTAAAAAAATAAATAAAGATATGTAGGATTAGAAATATCAATGTAAGGTAAGAACATAAATAAATATATGCAAATAATAAATGTTAATGTAAATAAATATATGTAAATAACTGATAAATGAAATACGTGAAAATAAAATTTTAAATAAGAGTGATAAACCAAACTTAGGATTTATATTAGTCAATAATGTAGATTAGTATAATTACTTAATGACAAAATATGGCACGAGTTTGTATAAGAGAAAATAATATTTTATGAGGAATGCTTTACCCTATCTAAGGTCTTGAAATGCAACTCAAAAAATGATAACCAATGGGAATTTTTTATAGGAGAGAAGGGATTTTTTTAGTAAGAATTGATCCTATCCAAGGTATTATACTGCAACTCATAAAAGGAGAACCAAAGAGATATGATCAATTGTGAAGTGATATGCATTAAGGTAAGTATTTTGAATGATATTATGGAAAATGGGAGTGAAAATAATTACATAGGCATTATAGCAAACCTTAGTGGAAATGAGGCATACTAATCAAATGTGCAAGTGATAAGATTTTGTTTGTATAACAAAGATGTAAGATACTCTTACTAGTAGACAAAAAATTATTGGCTAATGAGTGAAATACCTAAATCATCTCATGAGGTTTATATATAAAAAGTAAATGGGCCTAGCTTCTCATGACATTTTCCCATTCCTCAAAACCCCATACAAATTCATTGGTCTATTACTAATATTGAGTACTTATGTGAGAAAATAGGTGGCACTACATATAATAATGAGACCTCATATCCTAGTCTACTAGCATACCACATGCAAATGAATTTGGATCTATCATGAGGCCAAATATGGAGTTCAAGAATCAAATATAATAGGAGATGTGACAAAAAAAATTGGTGTTATTTTGACTTCTAAATATTTATTTTTACCTTCTAATCGTTGAATTTTATTTTAATGACTTGGATTTTAACTTTTATGGATTTTTCTATTCATCCTCTATATGGATTAAAAAAAACTAAGCATGAGTAATATAGGTGATGAACACAAAGAATATTATTATTTGGTTACAATAGAGAAGTACATAAATGTGATGTTAGCTTTAAGATGTTTAGACTTACCCCCAAGTAAGTGTGAAATCTCAAGACTAACTATATGTGTTCTTAAGAGGAGGGACTTATATGTGAAAAATGGGGGTCATGAGAGATTTGTGTAATAAATGGTTTAATGATGAATATGCTTTTTTATTTTTCATAATGAAAATAAGATTTTGTAGGGTGTGGTCTAAGAGCCATGTCATATGAATAAATATACTATTAATTATGTGATATAACATAAACTTACATGTAAGGAAAATCATCCCAAGATAGGGGAAATAAGTGCTAATGACAAAATAAATTTAAACAATAATTAATTTTTGGAAAATTAGAGAAATTGAAAAGATTTGAAAGAGAAATGTCATTAGAATAATAATGAATTATAAATGTAGTAGCAAAATATCAAGTCTAAATAATATGAAAATGTTAATAATAATGTGAGTAAAAACAATAATATGTTCATAAATATTAGTATATTTCATGATATATATAATTTATAAAAGCATATACATCTTATTATAGATACAATCTAACTTTCATAAAATTATCATGTATATTCATAGAGAGTTGTGTGAGGACTTACTAACACACTTTCTATATGGAGAAGTAGGTATTCTAGAATAATAAGAATGCACATATTGAATATCCTATATAGGATATTCAATATAAGGAGTTGGTGCCACAATGTGACTAAAATCATCTAATCTTTGAAAGGATGTAGGATGTGATGGTATAAGGAATTGGTACCACAATGTGACTAAAATCATTTAATCTTTGAAAGGATGAACACTGATCCTTTGTCCAAGAACTTCCTGAAGTACACTACTGAGAAGGTGATGGTGTAATCCATGGGAAATAATGAAAATTATATTGAAACACTCTGCACATATCTATATTATTTATATCACACTAATGCCACAAATAATAAATATCCCCATGTTTAGGGATATACTCTTAAAGTAGCTTAGGTAGAGTTAGATTCTTATCAGTAGACTGTGTCTTCTCTAGATGAAGTGCATTGATGTATTGATGAATTTTTACATAATGAGTAGAAGAATACATGTTCATGCCATGAAAACAATAAATGCATCTAGGAGTGGATAACTATGGAGGTTTATTATCTACAGTAGGAGTGGAACCTAAATCCTATTATTATGCCAGGAATATATTATGTTCTTAGTAATCCTTGGTCTAATAACTAAAAACCTTGTGGAACTCAAAATATATCTCATATTCTCATCATGTAGGTAAAGTATCAAACTTAGGTAAAGGAAATATGCTATCATCATCAGTAGGAAAACTCTGAATAGAGTTTAGACTAGGATTAGTAACTAAGATAGAGATCTCAATGTGTGTTAGTGTAATGTGGAAAACATATCAAGAGGGAGTATTCTATAAGGATCAAAAAATATAATGAACTATTATGGTCCTGCATGGAAAGATCAAGAATAACACCCCAAAGAGTCTCAATAATGACTAGGTGAAAAGTAGTGTGTGTGATCCATCTCAAAGCTATGAAAATTAAGTGATGAATAGATAATTTTAGGTATAGTATAAGGAGAAGGAACTACACAAATATAAATAATACTATTGAAATAATGTTGTTAATAAGAATGATATCTATGTATTTTTTATGTTTTTAGATTGAGCAAATCTAGTCAAAAAGGGATCATCTAATACATATCCATCATCATAATCAAGAGTATGAAGATTGATAGTGCAAGCATCTATGATTTTATTAGTATATTAAGAGTGAGGAATGGAGTGTTTGGTATTTGTTATAGTAACGATAATCTCATTGATTGGTTTTAGTCAAGACTGATGTCATAAATAAGGAGGTAATTGAAATATTATGTGAGGAGAGAGATATGAAGTTTATATTTTCAAATTGATCACATTTGGTACATCATCATCAAAATATAAGATATTTAGCCATATATTGTCCAAGGTTTAGGTTGGTTTTCATAATCTCTAGTAGAGTTGACAAGATAATGAAATTTTTGAGATTCATAAAAGTGAATGCTAGGTAAAGGTTTAAGTGTGGGTATTTTGAAAACAACATATTCTTAAAATTGTTCACAATTACAAGGGTAAATTTTTCCTTGATTATAACTATCTCCATTATATATAAAATTGACACATTAGTATGCTAATGAGGATACAACTCTCATGTGGTGTGTCCAAGGTCGACTGAGTAAAATGTTATATTATAATGAGAAATTAATGCTCATAAATTTGATGTGAAATGTGATAGGATCAACCATGATAGGAAGTAAAACACAAACAAGATGTGTCACATCCTATCCAACTATTTAAAAAATAGTTTAGCATTATTAAGGTATGTGCAATTAATTATTAGTAGTTACTTATTTTCATATTATATTTGGATATTTATGTTGTATGATTGGAAACCATAATATTTGTTTTTGTGATAAGTTATGTTAGAGGACATTTTAATATGTTATGAATGTATTATGTTCTATGATCATGTTTGATTTTTATTTCATTTGAAAATTTATTTACATTACAAAAATTTATTGATAGTTATATATTCTAAGTACTTGACTATTTTGATATAAGATAAAAATAACTACCTTTTTTTTTATTGAGATGGTTACAAGATTGTCCCACCCTCATAGATATGTACAAAGGGAGAGTATCATAAAGGAAGAGGATGAATATATTAACATTGGGGATAGAGATAACTAAGTCAAACCCACATAGAAACACCAAATTATTAATTTTATATATGAAATGAATGACAATAAGTATTCTAATAAAATGTTGAGTATTTCTTGCATTGTTTGTCCTTACAGATAGTAAGGCATGTTTGCATATATTTTGAGTATTTTACTTATCTTGATGATTTTTATTATCATAATTTGTGCATATTATGTATTAGTTATTGTGTTTCCATTAAAACTCAATATGAATTAGATTATTTTGAATTATGCAAGGTAAACCATCTACACATTTTAACTCTTAGAAGAGTTTTGGGTGTTTATTGACCTTGTATAATTTATTTACTTTATGCCCCTTTTTGGTGACATAGGGGGAGTAATAGTGTAAAAAACACCCTAGGAAATGATATTAAATGGGTTTTAATTTTTTAAAATTTTAATTAGTTAGTGACCATGTACTTATTATATTGAAATGGAATTAATTCATAATGAAAATGTTTATCATGGGATATAATAAGAGGGGGGAGGGTGAATCAATATATCATATATCTTATAAATCTTTTACTTAATCTAACTCCACTTAACCATGCATTCAATATATGAAATAATATGCACCACATAAGAGAGAGAGAGAGACACCAAATTTTTACATGGAAAACCAAAGTGGGAAAAACCATAGAGAACAATCTCAATTATATGAATGAGCACCAACTCAAATTACAAAGTTCACAAGCATCAACTTGTAGGAGCACCGACCCCTTTACCAAGCACCAACAAAATAACTATTTATGATCACCAACCCATAAGAGCACCAACCCCTTGAAAATATTTGTGAGCACCAACCCACAAGAGCACCAAACCCTCTTGTGTATAAAACAAAACTATCTCTCAATGTTGCTTTCTCAACAAATGATAGAACTCTATGATATCTCTATCTATTCTCTCATCTTTTCTTATATAAAACAATTATAAATCATTCACTCTCTTACATATTACAAATGGCTTCCCAAGCCTTTATTTATATCTTTCCAAATTCCTTTTGGCATTCACCCTTTATGACTCTTTACTCTTCATGTAAAATGGTGCCAAACTTACATGACCCTTTGAATCCTTGTATTTGAAAAGTCACATGGTGACCCTTCATAAGCAAATACATATTTTCCTATTTTTTATTTATATTGGTGACCTTTATAATTCCTTAAAGTGAATATTCATGGAAAAATGTGCCTTACCCTCTTTTGGCTTCATTTAATGACTCTTGAAATCACTCAAGATGACTCTTCATGGGAAAATGCATCCCATTCCTCTTTTGTCTTTACTTCATGACTCTTTGACTTCTCCATGGGCCCTCTTTTGAATTTTATGCAATCAAAAATATATTCATTAATATTAAATAAATATCAATTCATTTTAGCCAAAATATAAACATTAAAAACACCTTTAGACAATAAATGCTATGGGGTCTTTATCACCAATGTTAGATCTTTGACATCAATGAAAATATTTCCAACAAGAGGAAATTTTAATATGTTATGAATGTATTATGTTATATGACCATGTTTTATTGTGATTTAATTTATAAATTTATTTTCATTACACAAATGTATTGATAGTTATATATTCTAAGTACTTGACTATTTTGATATAAGATAGAAATAACTACCTTTTGTTTGATTGAGGTGGTTACAAAATTGTCCCACCCTTATAGAGATGTACAAAGGGAGACTATCATAAGGGAAGAGGATGAATATATTAGCATTAGGGATAGAGATAACTGAGTTGAGCCCACATACAAAAACCACACTCTTAATTTCATATATGAAATGAATGGAAATAAGTATTCTGATAAAATGTTGAGTATTTCTTGCATTGTTTATCCTTACAAATAGTAATGCATGTTTGCATTTATTTTGAGTATGTTACTTATCTTGATGATTTTTATTATCATAATATGTGAATAGTATGTATTGGTTATTGTGTTTTCATTAAAATCAATAAGAATTATATTATGTTGAATTGTGTAAGGTAAACCATTTACACATTTTAACTCTTAGAAGAGTGTTGGATGTTTATTGACCTTACAAAATTTATTTACTTTATGTCCCTTTTTGGTGACATAGGGGGGATTAGTAGTGTAAAAAACACCCTAGGAAATGATATTAAATGGGTTTTTTTTATAAAAAAAAAATTAATTAGTTAGTGACCATGTACTTATTAAAATGAAATGGAATTAAGTCATAATGAAATTAGGTTTTAGTGATTGTGTTTATGGTTGACTTCACCATTATATATGATGAATAAGTTTCATGTGGTGGCAATGCTCAAAATTAATATAATGAACTAAAAAATAATAGGAATAATATGTAGATCATGTTGAAGTGAAGGCAAATTCATAATGAATAACTTATAGGTTGGTAGGAGAGGTGAGTGGTCATAATGAATAACTTATAGGTTGGTAGAAGAATAAGAAGAAGAAGAAGAAGAAGAAGAAGAAGAAGAAGAAGAAGAAGAAGAAGAAGAAAGAGGAGGAGGAGGGGGAGGAGGAGGAGGAGGAGGAGGAGGAGAAGGAGGAGAAGTAGAAGGAGAAGTAGAAGGAGCAGAAGGAGCAGGAGGAGTAGGAGAAGGAGCGGGAGAAGGAGCAAGAGGAGGAGGAGGAGGAGAAGGAAAAGGAGGAGGAGGAGGAGAAGGAGAAGGAGAAGAATGAGAAGGAGAAGAAGAAGGAGAAGAGGAGAAGATGGAGAAGAAGGAGCAGGAGAAGGAGAAGGAGTAGGAGAAGGAGAAGGAAAAGGAGTAGGAGAAGGAGAAGGAGGAGGAGGAGGAGGAGGAGGAGGAGGAGGAGGAGAAAGAGGAGGAGTAGGAGGAGGAGGAGGAGGAGGAGAGGGAGGAGGAGGAGGAGGAGGAGAAGGAGAAGGAGAAGAATGAGAAGGAGAAGAATGGATAATGAAGAAGGAAGAATGAAGAATGAAGCTTATCTAGAAAGGATAAGAGCTACGATTGAATAAGGAGAAGTAGAAGAAGAAGGAGAAGGAGAAGCAGAAGAGGAAGAAGGAGAAGGAGAAGGAGAAGGAGAAGGAGAAGGAGAAGGAGAAGGATAAGTAGAAGGAGAAGGAGAAGGATAAGGAGAAGGAGAAGGAGAAGGAAAACGAGAAGTAGAAGGAGAAGGATAAGGAAGAGGAGGAGAAGTAGAAGGAGGAAGAGGAGAAGTAGGAGGAGGAGAAGCAGGAGGAGGAGAAGGAGGAGGAGAAGGAGAAGGAGGAGGAGGAGGAGAAGGAGAAGAAGGATAAGGAGAAGAATGAGAAGGAGAAGAATGAAGAATGAAGAGGGAAGAATGAATAATGAAGCTTATCTAGAAATGATAAGAGCTACCATTGAATACATTCAAGTGGTAGAGAACCAGGTCAATTAAAATTTAAGTTTAAAATTCTAAGTTGATTATAGAGTCTTAATAAGGAGAAAAATATAATATTTTATTTGATTTGTGTTTTGAAATTTATCTCATCAAATGTATATAATGGTAGTGGAGAAGAAGAAGAAGAAGAAGGAGAAGGAGAAGAAGGAGAAGGAGAAGAAGAAGGAGAAGAAGGAGAAGGAGAAGGAGAAGGAGAAGAAGGAGAAGAAGAAGAAGGAGAAGGAGAAAAAGGAGAAGGAGAAGAATGAGAAGGAGAAGAATGAATAAGGAAGAATGAAGAAGGAATAATGAAGAATGAAGAATGAAGAATGAATAATGAAGCTTATCTAGAAAGGATAAGAGCTACCTTTGAATACATTCAAGTGGTAGAGAACCAGGTCGATTAAACTTTAAGTTTGAAATTCTAAGTTGATTATAGAGTCTTAATAAGGAGAAAAATATAATATGTTCTTTGATTTGGGTTTTGAAATTTATCTCATCAAATGTATGTAATGGTAGTTTTTGTTACTAAAAATTAGGTTTTAATGTTTATAGATATGGGGATGGAATTTGGTTCCATCCCTAGCTCTATAAACATGATGCCATATCTTATGTAAAGAAAACTAAGTGAATGTAATTGTATTTTTTATTTACTAAACTAGGATTCATGTATATAGACTTGGGGATTGAACTCAACTCCATCCACATGCATATAGAGATGATATTAAACACTTTTGAAAGGAAAACTAAATTTTTATAAGATATCCAAGCATGTGATATAGGAAGATATATGGTTGTGTTTTAAAATTTTAAGAAAGACCTTATTTAAATTATTAGGGGGAAAATTATGCCCTTGGTTCATCCTTGTTGAATGGAAATTTGGGCATGTTTGTTTCATCGATTAATAACCTAGTTTATGTAGAGGTTGATAATGATTTCTTGTTTGGATTAGTAAAAGGTTGTAGACTTGAAAAAATCTTCTTAAGTTATAACTAGAGTTATATGCTTTTCTCAAGAAATTTATTTGTATACGTTTTTGAAAAATGGTGCATAAGGATGTGTATAAGGATTACATAACTATAGTAACAAACTTTGAGTTCATTTTGAATAGTGACTACCTTGTTACTTATGGTAACTATTGAGAGGTTTTAGAAAGGAAATAAAAAAACATAAAACATACATTATAGAATCATTGATGTTATGGTAAATGTTTGCTAGATTTACTTGCATATATATAGGTATATATCAATAAATGATACATGTAGATATGGTTTATGTTGTACATAGAATCATATTGAGGTATTCTAGCCACAAGGAAATTTATATCAAGTTGTCATATAGAATTAGATATACATGAGTAAATTAATATTTATACAAGTGAATATATATATATATATATATATATATATATATATATATACATATATATATATATATACATATATATATATATACATATATATATATATATACATATATGTGTGTGTGTATATATATATATATACATATATTTGTGTGTGTGTGTGTGTGTATGCATATATTTGACCCATTCATTTACCCGAGTAGAATGAAACATTTTGATCCACGTTGAAACTTAGATTTATATCCATTCATGTACAGTTGTAAGATATATTGGGAATTTTGGGTTGAGTTATTAAGGTCTTAATATACATTTGAAAAGATTAACGTATTAATTAGAGATACTTATAGTATGTATGGACTTGAACAAACAGAATTAGTAAGGAGTTTGTATATGCTCAATATATACTTTTAGATGTTATAAATATTTTGTATTATCTCCTTGAAAACTATAAAATAGTTTGGGTTGAACATGAATTGAATATATTTATTAGGATGCACTTTTTATTCTTTAAAATATGAGGTTTTTATACAATAACGAAACAATGAATAAGTTTTACAAGATAAAAATGTTAATAATGTATAAAAGAAATGTAGGAAACTTCAATTGTGGTTATAAGCTATTTTTAGCTTGTATAAATTATATTAATTGGGTACTTTCAGATCTTATCTGATTTTCATATTAAATGAAATAGATAAGTTATGGAATTAATATAGTGTAAATATTATTAGATTTTTATCTTCTAGACATATATGCATGTTTGGTTTGAATGAAGTTTATTTACCTAAAACATGACATTGTTGATTGAGTTATTAGAAAATACTAAGACTATTGAGATTGAATATTACTTATACCTTATATTGCATAATTGTTTGGATTTGATGTATGTTTACATATATATTTTTTGTACCATGATTTATTTAAGAGAAATAATTATTCATGCTTCATTTGATATCATGTGATAGATATATGAGGGAACTATCTTACAAATCATATATCAATCCCCCCGTTATCATATGATAGATTGTGATTCATTAGCAGTGAGTTTGTGTGAGTAGAAATGACTTAAATCCATGAGAGATATAACTTATATAATGAAAATTTTGGCCAAATTATTGTTATTATTGAGACATTATCATCAATATACTTTATAGTTTACATGTGTATGTTGATGTAATATTAGATAGAGGATTATTTTCCATGGTTTGTGTCACTGATACATGCATTATTGATTGTACACACATGTGTTCTAGTCAATTTCTTGATTTTTGCACTATTTTTATCTACCCCTCGATGAAAGGAAGGACCATTCCTAGTCAGAAGGTATGTGGGAGACTGATGATCTATGGTTAGAGGAAAATCACCCTGATGATGCTTTCCCTCTTTTTTACTATTCAACCATTTGGGAAACATACTCATGGCTAACTATATGGATCATTGAGTTGTTTACTAGGCTTATTTGTACTATTGTATAAGTTATGTTGTATATTTGACTTTGTACCAAAATGCAATATGTACTACATTATTTATGGATGATTATTCAAAATAACAATGGTTGTGAGACTTGTAAATAATTATGAATATTTTAATAATAGTAGTTGTATGCCTATTTATAGTTATATTTAAAGATTATTCTAATATAATGATGTACTTATCTATTTCCACTATTCATTTTATGTTAAATATTTATCTTGTATTATGTAATATAATATTTGAAAACTAATGGATCATATTTTTAACTAGTGGTTTAAAAAATTTATGCATATAATACCTTAGATAAATTTATTAGCCAAACATTTAATTATATGGATGATTATAGATGATGTTATAAGTAATCTATATGATTTTTTTTAAATTATGTAATTATTATGTGAGAAGTTCAACATTGTAAAATCATAGAAATGGTTCAATGATTATACCTAATGAGTCCACTAACATTAAATTAAATCTCCTAATTTTAGTGAAAATTTTGAATGAGGTAAATAGAGTGTTGAGGTGACTTCAAATACAAACCCTCAAGTTGATCCTAATCAACTACATCTGATTGAGTTGAAAAACTCAATCAAATATTCATTGTCATGAATGAGACTAGAGATAGGATAACATCCCTAGATTGAGAAGTTCATATAACAAAGGAGGAAAATGAATAAAAGGTTCCAAAGGAAAAACTAGCTATTCAAGAAGATCCTTAATATTAGGGTCATGTTGAGGAACAACAAGTATCAAGAGATCTAGTAGTTTTAGATCTTGCTCAAGATATGAAGAAAGTGAACCCACACAAGTTATATGATATGGTATTGGGTGATGGATCTAAAGCTTAGATTATAGAAATGGAAAAATATTTTGAGATTCATAATTATTTTGAGGCAACCAAGGTTCTTTGGGGAGTTTATCAACTATTACTGAAACAACAACTTGGTGGGTTTAGAACAATCTTGAGATCAGCATTGACTCTTATACCACTACTTGGGAGTAGTTTTTTAATATTTTTCAAAAATGATAGCTACCCAACTATATTTTAATTAGAAATTAACATATTTATAGAATATAAAATAAGACGATTTATCAGTAAATGAATATTGGGAGAAATTTATAAAAATATTGAAGTATGTTCTATAGTATCAAAAAGATGAATGTTTTTAGATCAATAAATTCATCATGGGCTTAACACCCCAAATTAGGTGTGAAGTGGATGTTTATGGTCCTTACACCATGTAACATGTCTTTATGACAGTGTTCAATAGATAAAAAAAGTTGAAATCACTTTCTAAGTTTGCATAAAATTTCAAAAAGAATTTTGGAATATCAAAGATAACCTTCAATAAAAAATAAATGAAAACAAAGTAAGAATTCTAAGATTTGATTCAATAGCTAAAATGCAAGATTCAGTAATGTTTCATGGAATAAGAAACATGGAATTGGTTTCATAGAAGGATTCAAGGGAGTTAATCAAGATGAAAGGAAGGAACCACCTCACAAATGTTTTGCATGTGGAGGATATAATTATGCTAAGGATTATCCTTAGTGGAAGATAGATGGTATAAATAAGAATTCATCCACATCTACATCATAACAAAGAACCTTCCAATATCATATTCATGTAGTAGTTGACAACCATCAAGTGGAGTTTCAATCCTCTCCCATTGAATTATCATGTAGTTTGTTTGGGCATCTTATTTATGTTTTTATATATACATGAGCCACTAAATTTTGTATCTCTCCTAAGATGTTAAGTAAATTATCTAGAAAAGTTGGTTTTGTGTAAAATGCTTTATTTTTTTAGTATGGGAATGAATCAAAGGTAAATATTGACATATTTCTTATAAAATTTGAGATAAAATTTTAAGAATTCACTAAAATTGCTGATCTTTATGTAACACCACTAGGATTATAAGATGTGATCCTAGGAGTGAATTGGCTCTCTAAACACAAAGCCAAAGTTGATTTTTTTCTAAAGAAATTTGAGTTTTTAGATTATTTTAGAAATAAAACCCAAATCCAAAGAGAACTTAGAGAATTTAAATTAAGGTAAATATCAATCATTTAATTAAAAAATGATCAACAAAATGGATGTCAAACATTCCTGGTCAATATGGATGAAATGGATAAAACCAAGGAACCCTTGATGAATACTATCCTTTTATGAAATAATTTTAGGATGTTTTCTAAAGATATTACTTGGTATACCTCCAAATATAGAATTCAACTTCACCTTTGATATCATTCCTAGATTATTAAAACAATCCAAAGATCCCTATAGAATGACAATAACTGAATTAGTTGAGTTAAATACCCAACTTTAAGAAATGTTGGCCAAAGGGTTAATTCAACAAGTGTTTTACCATGGGGTGAAACTATGGTATTTTTCAAAAAAAAGACAAAACCTTTTTCTTATGCATAGATTACCAAATGCTAAACAAGGAAACAATCAAGAATTATTATCCTTTAACCTACATTGATGACCTTTTTGATTAGATGTGTAGTGTAATAGTCTTTTAAAATATTTATATTCATACTAGTTACCATCAATTAAGAGTTAGAAAAGAAGATATTCTAAAACTAACTTTTGGGACTTGATAGATAATTATAATTTTACTGTGCTTCCTTTTAGACATATGAATGAACCTAAAACAGTCATGAATCTCATGAATAGTGTGTTTAGAGATTGGCTTGATCAATTTGTGCTAGTCTTCCTTGATGATATTTTCATCTATTCTAAAATTGAGGAAGATCATGTTGATTATTTGTGTCTAGTCTTGCAGCAATTACATAATCATAAAATCTATTGTAATTTATCTAAGTGTTCCTTCTTCCAAAGAATATTACAACACTTAGGAAATATTATCTATATAGAATGAATTTATGTTGATCCATCCAAGATTAGATCCATTATGGATTAAATAACACCTAAAAATGTGCGTGAGGTGTATAGTTTCATTGGTTTAGTAGGGTACTATAGAAAGTTTTTGCTAAATTTTTATAAGATAGCTAATTTGATCACCTATCTACAACAAAAAGAGTGATGTTTTATTTAGTCTAATAAGTGTGAAGAAGCCTTTCAATTTCTAAAAATGGGGCTTAATTTAGTACTAGTGTTATAGATTCTAGATCCAAATGGTCATAATGTAGTTATAATAGATGCTCTAGAAGATGGTTTAGGAGGAGTTCTTATGCATGATAGTTTAGTCATAACTTAAAAATCAAGGAATTTGAAGCCTTATGAGGTAAATTATGCTTCAAATGACCTATAATTGGTGTCATAGTTCATGCTTTAAAATTTTGGAGACATTATTTGATGGGAAAGCTTTTTGAGCTTTAAACTAGTAACTTAGGACTCAAGTATATATTTACCCAACCTAACCTTAATTATCATCAAAGATAATGGTTATAATTTTTATTAGACTATGATTTTGACATTAACTACATTAAGGGTAAAAAAATAGAGTTTTATATAGTCATATAAGGTACATTATGCAATTAGCCATTATAAATAGTAATTTTTTAGATCAAGTAGTAAAATTATTTCATAGAGATGAATTATATGAACACGTAAATAAACTATTAGCTGATATTTATTAAGATCCTAGATACCATGGATTTCAATTTGAGAATAATGAGATTTTTTTGAGATATAATGATATATTTTATGTGGCTAACATGGAAATTTTGATAACTATTATCCTATGATAATTACATAATTTTCCATATTTAGTACATTTTGGAGTGACTAAGCTTTTAGTAGAATTAAGACCATTGTATTTTTGTAAGGGGATTAAAAAAATGCAATAAACTTTATGTCTAGATGATTAGAGTGTTAGTGAGTAAAGGATAAACATGTACATATTTCTAGGTTGTTGCACCCACATTCCATACCAAAATAGAAGAGGAAAGATATTAGCTTTGACTTTGTCCAAGGATTTCCTGTGTCCAAAAATTGTCATGACATAATATTGGTAGTTGTGGATAAACTTACCAAAGTACATCTCTTCATTCCATGTAATCTAATAGATCATACACTAATGTTCACCAAAAGGGTTGTAAATGAATTATATAGATTACATGGGTTTTAAAAAAATATAATTTCAAATAGGGACCATAGAATGACTTCAATGTTATAGAAAACTCTCAATTAAGTATTGGGTACACATTTGAACTTTAATATAACTTATCATCCAAAAATAAATGGACAAATAAAAAGAATGAATCAATTTTTGAAGGATATATTGAGGATATGTTGCATGGATCAACAATACAAGTGAGAGGCATACCTACCATTAGTTGAATTTGCTTATAAAAACTCATTCCAATTCGCATTGAAAATTACTCCTTTTGAAGCATTATAAGTAGGAAGTGTATAACACCAATCAGTTGGGACAAATTAGAAGATAGAGTAGTCTTTGGACTTGATATACTTATCAAAATAGAAGAATAAGGAAAATTAATAAGGAAAATATTGGTTGAAGATAATGATAAGTATAAAAGTTATGTTGATCTAAAAAAAATAACAAGGCAATTCTTAGTTGGAGATGATTTTTTCTATGAGTCAAACCCCAAAAGAGTGATATTAAGTTTGGGAAGTTATAAAAATTATCACCAAGATATGTGGTACCATTTGAGGTTCTATAAATGATCAATCATGTAGCATATAGAATTTATTTTACATCAAATTTAGATAAAAAGCATCATGTTTTTCATATATCTTATCTTAAGAAATATACAACTAATCCTTCACATGTTTTGGACTAGAATGAATTATAGGCTCAGGATCTATGGATGGTCACAATATAACCAATCATATTAATTGATACTTGTAAGCTTAGCTTGCATAACAAGAAAGTATCATAATTCAAGGTCTAGTGGGACTGAGATTATGAATATAATGCTACATGGGAATATTATGAAGAATTATTTAGGTCATTTCCTCATTTATTTAAATGATTTTTTTGATAAACATTATTAGTTATTTCTAAAACTATTTTTTTAAACAAAAATTCATCAAGATAATGACCTATTTTATGGGGAAGGATGTCACATCCTATCCCACTCTTCAAAAAATACTTTAGTATTAGTAAGGGATGTAGAACTTATGATTAGTTGTTTCTAGTTTTCATATTATATCTAAATATTTATGCTATATGATTCATATCCATATTATTCATTTTCATGATCACTTATGTTGGAGGACATTTAAATGTGTTATGAATTTAATATGATATATGATCATTTTTTAATATGATTTCATTTGTATATTTATTTTCATTACAAAAATTCATTGATAATTATATATTTTGAGTACTTGACTATTTTGATATAAGCTCAGACTATCTACCTTTTATTTGATCGAGGTGGTTTTAGGACTATCCCACCCTCATAGAGTGGTATAGAGGGAGAGTATCATAGGGGAGGAGGATATAGATATACACATTGGGGATAGAGAGAATTGAACTGAACCTGCATACACACACCACACTCTTTATTTCTTAGATGAAATTAATGGTAATAAATATTAAGCTAAAATGTTGAGTGTTACTTGCATTGTTTGTCTTTGTAGATAATAAGGCATGTTTGCATTTGTTTTGAGTCTATTATTTATCTTGATTATTTTGATTTGATTAATATGTGTAGATTATGTAGTGGTTATCATAGTTAGAGTAAAACTTGATATTAATTAGATTATGTTGAAATATATAAGGTAAACCATTTATGCATTTTAACACTTAGGAGAGTGTTGGTTATTTATTGATATTGTATAAGTTGTTTAATTTATGCCCATTTTTGGTGTATTAGGGGGAGGGAGTAGTAGGGTAAAAATAACCAAGGTAATGATATTAAATTGGATTAAATTTATAAAACAATTAATTAGTCAATGACCACATACTTTTAGAATGAAATGGAATTAAGTCATAATGAAATTAGGTTTTTAGTATGAGAGGTGAGTCGACATGGAAAAATTTGATGGGGTTTGGAAACATAATAAAAAGAAAAAAATGATGAGAATGGAATGATATATGTATAATGAATCTTATATATAAAGGATAAGAGCTATCATTGAATAATTCAAGTAGTAGAGAACCAAGTCTATTAAACATTGAGTTTGAAATTCTGAGTTAATCACAAAGTCTTAATAAGCAATAAAATAGAATATGTTATTTTATTTGGGTTTTGAAATGTATCTCATTAAATATATTCAATATTAATTTTTTTTATTAAAAATTAGTTTTTCATGTGTATAGATATGGGGATGGAATTCAATTCCATCTTCAGGTCTATAAATATGATGACAAATCTTGTGTAAAGAAAATTGAATGAATATAATGGTAATTTTTCTTTAATAAACTAGACATGTTTATATACCTAGACATGGAACTCAGTTCCATACATAGTATTATAGATATGATATTGATCCCTTTTGAAAGGAAAACTAAATTTTTATAAGATAACCAAGCTTGTGATATAATAGTACAAAAACTATACTTTTTTATGTTTTTGAGCTAAAATGAAGGTTATAAAGAGTGAAAAAATATGAAAATAAATTGGAGAGGTGGATTGAGACTTGTTTTACCTATTAAAACTAAAAAATACAAAGGATATCACTCATATATGACCAAACCATTCAATCCTTTTGGGCCAGTTAGAAAATGCTTTAAAAAAGCAAGCTTGCCAAAGGCCATTTCAAGGTTCTTGTACCTCCACAATGTTCTAGACCATAATGATGAAAACATGTTTAAGGTGAAAAAAACATTTTTTATGAGTTTAAAATGTGTGGGGGGTCTTCAGAGAAAGATTTTCACCTTTTAGGCCTAGGAGGGATAATTAGGCCTAATTTGGCAAAAATGATGTGCTAGAAAAGATATCTACACTTGGAGTTTGGCCATAAAATTTTGTGTGGATATGTAAAAGGATAGAGGGTGTTTGAAAATATTCTCATTTTCAAAAAATAATCACAAAATTCTCCTAGATAAGGATATTTTCTTAAAAAAGGTTACAAGAAATTAAGAGGAAATGCATAGTTTTGGTGTCAAATCAGGTCTTTTTGAGTGATTGATGGATAATATTACCTTGTTATAGGTCTATTATTTTCTTTAAAATTCATCCATGAAGGGAATAATTAGAATTGAATCAAACTTGAAGAAAACCCAACTTTTGCCTTCAATGCCTAGTGGGAAATGAGATATTTGAGTAGCTAAAGGACTACCTCAATGCATATGACTCCTCATAATACCTTAACAAGTTGATAAATGAGATGATGAACCACATTTGGACATATAATAATACATTAAATTATTTTAAATGAATAATAACAAGTGTCAAAGGGTACCCTAACTCAAATAGGTTTCTCCTTCCTTCTTACATCCGCCTTGGAGACAAAGTCAAATAAGGTTGAAGAAGTCTCATAAAAACCTAAGCCAAGTGCTGAAATCATCAATGAGAATCAAGAAGGGTTAAAATAATTAATTTAATTGACTTTAAGGCCTGATTTCATGGAGGAAGACTCATTCACCAAGAAGATATGTAAACTAAATTATAGGGATTGAAGCAAGAATCTAGGTACTCTCCAAGTGGTTTGGGCTTGACTAAAGATTATTACCAGGTTATTAAGTCCCCAAGAAATTTAAAACTATCTATTACACACCACCCTATGGAGGAATAATGCTTTATGGGTTTGAATAAATGCTACATATCACTAAATGAGTAAGACTAAGTTTAAAGTCCTCTTTTTTGGGGTTGCTTTATCTCCAAGCATTTCTTTTTTCTATTTGAATTCACTTTTCCAGAATGTAACATCAATATTTATTTTTGGTTGTGCCTAAAGGATGACAAAAACTTTACTCACCTTTTGAGAGAAATATGAAGTTTTATTCCTCCATTTTTAGGCTTTTGAGTGAAGTGTATGTGTTTTCCATTGATATAATCTAGTGAAGTACTTGTTTTCCCATGTTATTATCTAGTTATTGTACCTTAATGAGATATATTTGATGTTATACAAGTCATATTAAGTGTATAAACCAACTTAATTTCAAGCATTGGATGTGATTCTAGTCCTTCCTTGTATAAATTGAGTTTGTCAAGTCCTTGTTTAACACTTTTGTAGAAATCATTCATGAGTGTAGAGAATGTGTGAAAGTTTCTCCCTTTCATAAGAGTGTTATTGAAATCATATGTGGTCACAAATAATTGGTGCATCACCTTAATTTATATTTTTCTCTTCTATTTCATTGCAAATAGTGACTTTTGCACCCTTTTCATTACTAGAATCAGTAGATAGTAGGCTAAGTGTAATTTTTAATAATAGCACCAAGGGATATAAGAAGATATACAATTACATTTTACCATTTTAGTAAATGACATTTAAATTATTAAGGGGAGAATTATTCCTTGGTTCATCCTTGTTTAATCAAAATTTTGGCAAATTTCCTTCATTAATTAAGAGCCTAGTTTATATAAAGGCTGAGTATGATTCCTTGTTTGGATTAGAAAAATGTTGAAGACGTGAAACTTCTTATTAAGTTATATCTAGATTTATATGCTTCACTTGAGAACTTTTACTTTATACATTTTTTTAAAATGTCATATAAGGCTATGTATAAGGATTGTATAACTATAGTATCAAGTTTTGAGTTAATTTTGAATAGTGACTACCTATGTACTTGTAGTAGCTGTCAAGAGGTTTTAGAAAGGCAATAAAATAACATAAAACACACATTATAGAAGCATTGATGTTGAGCCTATGCACAAAATAAAACACAACTAAAGGTATTATTTATTGATATATACCCATCCATACACACACACACACACACACACACACACACACACACACACACACACACATGGGTATATATCAATAAATAATACCTGTAGTTGTGTTTTATTTTGTGCATAGGCTCATATTGAGGTATTTGAGCCACAGGGTAGGGCATATCAAGTTGTCATATAAAATTAGATCTATATGTTTAAATGAATATATATATATATATATATATATATATATATATATATATATATTCATTTAAACATATAGATCTAATTTTATATGACAACTTGAAGAACGTAGTTTATATAAAGGCTGAGTATGATTCCTTGTTTGGATTAGAAAAATGTTGAAGACGTGAAACTTCTTATTAAGTTATAGCTCGATTTATATGCTTCACTTGAGAACTTTTATTTTATACATTTTTTTAAAATGTCATATAAGGCTACGTATAAGGATTGTATAACTATAGTATCAATTTTTGAGTTAATTTTGAATAGTGATTACCTATGTACTTGTAGTAGCTGTCAAGAGGTTTTATAAATGCAATAAAATAACATAAAACACACATTATAGAAGCATTGATGTTGAGCCTATGCACAAAATAAAACACAATTACAGGTATTATTTATTGATATATATCCATCCATCCATATATATATATATATATATATATATATATATATATATATATATATATATATATATATATATATCACACACACACACACACACACACATGGGTATATATCAATAAATAATACCTATAGTTGTGTTTTATTTTGTGCATAGGCTCATATTGAGGTATTTGAGGCACAGGGTAGGGCATATCAAGTTGTCATATAAAATTAGATCTATATGTTTAAATGAATATATATATATATATATATATATATATATATTCATTTAAACATATAGATCTAATTTTATATGACTAGGGCATATCAAGTTGTCATATAAAATTAGATCTATATGTTTAAATGAATATATATATATATATATATATATATATATATATATATATATTCATTTAAACATAGAGATCTAATTTTATATGACAACTTGATATGCCCTACCCTGTGCCTCAAATACCTCAATATGAGCCTATGCACAAAATAAACACAACTACAGGTATTATTTATTAATATATACCCACATACACACACACACACACACACACACACACACACACACACACACACACACACACACACACACACACACACACACACACACACACACACACACACACACACACACACACACACACACACACACACACACACACACACAGACATTCAGATATGGATCTATTTGACCCATTTATAAACCTAAGTAGAATGAAACCTTATGATCCAATTTGAAACTTAGATTTACATCAATTCATGTATAGTTTTAGGATATATCAAGATTTTTTTATTAATTTATTCAGGTCATTATATACATTTGAAAAGGTTAATGTATTCATTATATGTACTTATAGTATGTATGGATATGAATAAATAAAATAAGTAAAGAGTTTTTATATGTTTAGTATACACTTATAGATGTTATAAATATTTTGTATTGTCTCGTTGAAAACTATAAATAGTTTGGATTGAATGTGAATTGAATATATTTATTAGGCTATACTCTATATTAGTTAAAATATGATATTTTTATACAATAAGAAAATGATGAATAAGTTTTAACAGATATTTTTTTTAAAGATGCATAAAAGAATATTAGGAAACTTGACTTGTGTTTATAATATATTTTGAGATTATCTAAATTATATTGATTAGATACTTTCAAATCTTATGTGATTTTCATATTAAATAAAAACATGACTTGTGTTTATAAGATATTTTGAGATTATCTAAATTATATTGACTGGATACTTTTAGATCTTATGTGATTTTCATGTTAAATAAAAGAGATAAGTTGTGTAATTAATATAGTGTAAATATTCTTATATTTTTATCTTCTAGACATATATTCATGTTTGGTTTGAATCAAGTTCATTTACCTAAAACATGACAATATTATTTGAGTTATTGGGAAACATTGAGAATGAAGATTACTCATACCTTATATTACAAAATTATTTGGATTTTATGTATTCTACAATCTATATTTTTTGTGCCATGATTTATTTATGATAAATCAATAGGTATGCTTCATTTGATAGTAGGTGATAAATATATGACAAAGTTGTCTTATAATTCATATATTTGCCCCCTAATATCATATGATAGACTTTGATTCATTAGTATAGAGTTATGTGAGTGTAAATGACTCACATCCATGAGATATTTTATTTATATAATGAAAACTTTGGCCAAAGTAATATTATAACTAAGACATGATCATTCCACTTTACTTCTAGTTTACATGTGTATTATGATGTCATATTATATAGAGGATTATTTTCCATGGTCTATGTAACTATTTCATGTATTCTCTATTGTACATACATATGTTTTATTTGTTTTCTTAATATTTTCACTATTTTTATCTTCCCATCTATGAAGAGAAGGACCACTCCTAGTGGGGAGGTGTATAGGAGATCAACAATCTTTAGTTGGAAGAAAATCACCCTGATGATAATCTCACTCTTTTAAATTGTTTAACCATTTGGTAATCATGATAGGTAGCCCATGGTTTATGGGAAAATCCATAGTCTTTATTCTCAAATGGAAGGTAGGCCTCACTATTAACTACTCTATCTCTAAAGATATTACAATCTAAATCAGTCTTCCAAAATTTCTACTAAAATTTTAGGCTCTAGAAGTTATTCTCAGCATACTGAGGGCCCTTAGTTAGCATATCTCCATTGACATGGTCACTCATTTAAGAAGGTGACTACCAGTGGCCATAATTTGTGGCTTTATTCCCACTAACAAACCTTTGATCCATTCCATCATTCTCAAATATAAGTATGGTTTTTTGACCTAGAAGATCCTTTTTTATAGGTCCTAAAATATTCTTCAAACTTGTAATGTTCTCAACCACTCTTCCAAAGATTGTCCCCATCTCAAGAAGCCTTCACTACCTCTCTCTCTAAACTGGGTTAAGAAACCCATCTCATCCTCCTTTTTCCCCTCCCATCAACCTCCACCTTTCTCCTTTCCCTCCATCTTCCCCCCTTACTTCCCCTTTCTAGGCTCTCCCCCTTCCCTCCTCCCTCCATTCCATTGATCCATCCATACTTACTTTCTCCTCCTCCCATCCCTCCCCTTACTCCCACCTATTCCCCATCTCCCTTTTGAGTCCCCCCTCCTCGTGCCTTCCTCCCCCTTCCCCCAACCCTCCCCCTCCTATCTTCCCCCCTCCTTTCATCTTTGCTTCTTCTCCATCTACATCCCCAACTAAAAAATGGAAGTCATCATCATGCTCCCCTATGCTCAAGATATAGAACCCTCCTTATTCTCCTTGTCTTCCATCCCCTCCCCCACTCTCCCCTTATTCACCCCACCCTGCTCCCTCTTTGTAGGACCTCTTACTTGAGGCCATGTTTACTTTTCCAATGGTTTCCCCTCCTTCCCACTACTCCCCTCTAGTTCCTCCCTCACCTATCTCCTCATGTCCCTTGCCTTGTGTTTCATCTTTGCTTAGCAATGATCCAGTCCTTCAAGAGGTCCCTACCCTTCCTTCTTCTCAAGTTTCTAGTTATGAACTAAGATGTCTCAATTTATTAGAAGGCCAAATCTCCATAGTTTCATTGAGGGAAAGGGATATCCCTTACCAAGATGAGGAAAAATATGATAATGTGCACAATAATATGGGTAAGAAGAAATTTGAAGTTGGGAGGAAACAAAAAACTAAAGGCAGAACCACCTCCCATAACTCTCACTGAGAGGAGATCGATAGAAAAGTGGCTAAGGGAGCACAAATGACCCTCCATCACTATCCTAATAGTAAGAAATGAAAGTTATCTCCTTGAACATAAGGGGTTTAAATAACCCTACTAAATAGAGACTGGATCTAAACCTCATTTTAAATCATATACTAGATATCCTCTTATTGCAAGAAACTCATATGTCTACTAAGAAACTTGGGAAGATTAAGTCAAAGGTCTAGGAAAGTGCATTTTACAACTGAAATAGGTTTAGGAAGGTGGGGGGGCGTGGAAGTTTTTTGGGACCCTATTACCCTAAAGGATTTTAATCTTCTCAATAAGGATAACCATATTCCATCCTCTTTTCTGATTTGCAAGATAATATCTCTTAGATTATCACTAATGTTTATGCTTTGAAGTCAAAAAATGAAAGAAATAAATTATGGGATAACTTGATTAACATAAATGAATAATTCAAAAAATTAGATTGGATGGTTTTAGGAGACTTAAACTCACCTTTATTTCCTGGGGAAAAAACGGGGGATCCTTTTTAACCATGCCAATATGGTAGACTTACATGATTTAATGTCTAGTGCTAATCTCCATGTTGTTGAACTCAAAGGCAACTAATATACTTAGTTAAATAGAAGGCTTTGTGACAATCATATCCAAGTAAGTTTGGATAGATTATTAATTCTTCTTAAATGGATACATTCTTTTTCTGCTCTTTTCTCAGCTCTCTCAAGGATTGGATCTGACCATAGCCCCCTTCTATTCTAAAGTGATAGAGTCTCTAAAAAAAAGGCCATTCCTTTTAGATTTGAAAAAATGTGGTTTTCCAATCATACTCGAGAAGACCATATTAAGGAGTGGTGGAGTACCACCATTCAAGGATCAGCCATGTTCACCCTAGTAATGAAATTGAGACATGTTAAAAATATACTTAAAATCTGGAACAAGAATGTGTTTGGGAATATCTTTGTCCAAAAAAAACTTTATTGAAGAATAAATTCACAACATTGAACTAGAAATTTTAGATGAAGGCTATTTTATTGAACTCCACATGAAGGAAAAGGAACTCCTTAGTAGATTTCATGATCTAGAGGCCAAATAATAAATGTATTGGTGACAAAGATCTAGAAAGCTATGGCTTAAAGAAAGAGATAGAAACACCAAAATTTTCCACACCTCTACATTCAGAAACTAGTGATGAAATATTATGATGGAGATTTAAGGTGAAGATGGAACTTGGTTTAGGAAGGAGGATGAAATGAATAAATATTTGGTAATTTTTTTTAAATCTCTCCTTTCCCATTCCTCATCTTGAGATTTTAGCCTTGACGATCAAATGGTCAATCTATCTAGTAGGGTTCTTTTGTAAGAAGATAATGATTCTATCCTCAAAACCCATTTGAAAAAAGAGATCAAGGATATTGTATTCTCTTTAGAAAGGGATAAGGCCCTTAGGACTGATGGCTTCCCTCCTTTCTTTTTTTAGGTTTTTTGGGACACTATTTGTCATGATGTCTATTTGGCAGTTATCAACTTCTTCAAAATGGGATCCATGCTCCAGGACTTCAACAACACTTTTATTTTTATAATCCCTAAGACACAAGATCTGTTTAAGGCATCAAACTTTAGACCCATTATCTTGTGCTCCACTTTCTGTAAATTATTTTCTAAAGATATTTCCCTTCAAATTTAGCTTGTCCTCAATAAAATAATAATGGAGCAATAAGGCACTTTCATTTTTGGAAAATAGATTTTTTATGGGATAATTATGGTTCATGAAACCATCCACTCAGTTTCTCATTTGGATCAACAAGGAAAGTTACTAAAACTTGATATAAACAAAACCTATGATTAGGTTTCCTAGTCATTCCTTGATAACATTCTAAGTAAAATTGGGTTTAATTCTTGGGTCAAAAAATTAATTGCCTCTTGTATTAATAAACCTTTATTCTTTGTTATAGTTAATGAGGTTCCCCAAGGTTTTTTTCTAGTCAATAAAGGGTTAAGATATGGGGATCCTCTCTCCCCTTACCTTTTTATCATCTTGGAAAAATCCTTAAGCTAGCTTATCTCTATAGCTATAACTTCTAACATTATCAAAGGAATCACTTGTTCTCCTAACACCAGTCCTATCACTCACCAGGAACTTTTTGACGACACAATTATGATGGGAGATGCCTGAATTTTTAAATCCAGATGTTTCAATAATATGTTTGAGATGTATGAAGGGGTGTCTGGTCAAAGTTTGAATTTCAATAAGAGCTCTCTTTTCTTCATCAACACTCCATCGGCTCTCTAGTCTAAATTTGCTAAGATTATAAGATGTAACATTATAAATTTACCATCTTCTTATCTTGGCATCCCTCTATTTAATGGCCCACTAAAACCTTCTTTCTATATACCCTTCATCAATAGGATTAATAAGAATTTGGCCAACTAGAAAGGGAATATCCTAACTCAAGCCATTATAGTTTACCTTCTTAATAATTCCCCTTAGATAGTTTTGGTTTATTTCATGTCCACTTTTGCCATTTTGAAATTCATTGTTGACAAGGTGGAGAGTATTAGAAAAAAATTTCCTTTGGAGAGGTTTGGAGGACAAATTTAGATTTCCATTCATTTCTTGGGACCATGCTTACTTCCCAATCTCTTTAGGAGGCCTAGGAATGAGAAGGGTTTCAACCTTGAACCAAGACCTCCTAGAGAAGAAAGGATAGATAGTGGTAATAGAGGAAAACCAATGTACCAAAATAATTAGGGATAAATACCTCTCCTTGGGGGAAGGTTTCCATTTTTTAGTAGAGCCAGGTCCTATTAACAACTTTGCTTTTTGGAAAGCTCTATAGGTGGGAAATAACCTTATTAACAAAGGGCTTAAATTGAATATTAGAAGAGGAAATATGGTGGATTTATGGAGTGATTCATAGATCTTGACCCCTCTATAATCCACTTTCCAAGACCCTGAATTGATATCTTTGTTGGAAATATTCTCATTGATGTCAAAGGTCTAGCATTATTGGTGATAAAGGCCCCATTGCATTTAATGATGTTTTTAATAGTAATATCTTGGATAATGTGTGCTAATGTTTATTTAATATTAACAAATATATTTTTGGTTAGATAAATTCAAAAGAAGGGACAATGGAGAAGTCAAAGAGTCATGGGGTAAAGACAAAAGAAGAATGGGATGCATTTTCTCATGAAGAGTCATCTTGAGGAATTCCAAGAGTCACCAAGTGAAGAAAAAATAGGAAGGGTGAAATTTATCATGAAGGGAAACTTTGAGGAATATGAAAACTCACCAAGATAAAGACAAAAGAGGAAAGGATGCTTTTGCTTATGAAGGGTCACCATATGACTTTTCAAATGCAAGGATACGAAGGATCATGCAAGTTTGACACCATTTTCCATGAGGATTGAAGGGTCAAAAAGGGTGAAGGTCAAAGTTCATTTGGAAAGCTATAAATAAAGGCTTGAGAAGCCATTTGTAATATGGAAGAGAGACTATGATTTGTAATCATAATATCTAGCTTAGAAGAGCAAAGGAGAGAGAAGAAAAGAGATATTGTAATGTACTATCATTTTTTGAGAAAGCAACATTGAGAGATAGTTGTGTGGTATACAAAAAAAGGGTTGGTGCTCCTGTGGGTTGGTGCTCATGAAAGGGGTTGGTGATCTTATGGGTTAGTTCTCATGAATAGTTGTGTTGGTGATAAACAAAGGGGTTGGTGCTCATATCGATTGGTGCTCACAAATAGTTGTTGTGTTGGTGCTCAACAAAGGGGTTGGTGCTCTTAAAAGTTGATGCTTTCAAATATTATAGTTTTAGTTGGTGTTCATTCATATACTTGATATTTTTCTCTATGGTTTTTCCCACATTGTGTTTCTATGTTAAATCTGGTGTCTCTTTCTATCTTGTGTGGTGTTTATTATTTCAATTTTATTACATATCTTCAATGTATATTTAATTGTAATTTAATTAAGTGAAATTTTATAAGATTTATGATATACTAATTCACGCCCCCTCTCAGTATATCCTATGCTTAACAATTGGTATCAGAGCAGGTTCCTTGTGAAAAAGTTTTATAGCTTAAAGGAAGATCAGGAAAGCATGATGGCTAGATTACATGAAGGATTTTATAAAAATAAGGCACCTTTTTTTGATGGAATGAATTATGTTTTTTGGAGCATAATAATGAAGACATATTTTATGGCCCTTGGAATTAACATATGACAAGCAATGGTGGAGGAATATGAAGAGCTACAGACACTTGTAATTACTCTAGCAGAAAAGAAGGCAAGTGAAAATAATGCTAAAGCTTCAAATGCTATTTTATGTGGTTATGTGAATCTAAATTTGTTAAAGTTATGCAATGTAAATATTCTCATGAAACTTGGGTAAAACTTGGGAATATTTACAAATGTAATGGAAAGGTTCAACAAGCTAAGCTTCAGACTTTTAGAAGATAGTTTGAGAGGTTGAAGATGGAAGAAAAAGAAGATATAACAAGTTATCTTTTGTGAGTTGATCAAATATTAAATTAGATTCAAGGTCTTGGTGAAAATTTAGAAGAATTAATGGTGGTACAAATTTTTTTTAGATCTCTACCAATGAGATAAGATGCAAAGGTTTTGGCAATTGAGGAGATGAAGAATTTAGCCAAGATAAATATGGATGAGCTTCATGATATTCTCATGGCATATGAGATGCAGATTGAACAAGATAAACCCTAAAAGAGAGAAGCATCTTTAAAGACATCAAAGAAAGAGAAAGCTAAGATTCAAGAATCAAGTGATAGTTCTAGTGATGATGAAGATGACAATGGAGCTCTTTTCATTCGCAAGCCAAAAAGGGGCACAGGTAAATATAAAGGAAAATTACCTTTTAAATATTTTAATTGTGGAAAGATTGGACATTTATTTAGCTAAATGCCCAAATAATGGCAATGATGATAATGAATAAGGAAATTATACGTAAAAGAATAATTTCAAAGGTAAATTAAAGAAAGTATTTGAGAAGAAGAGTTTGTATTCTAAAGATCTTAGCTCAGCTGAAGATAGTGGAGTCAGTGATTCAAAAGAAGAAGAGATTCTATTCATGGACACACATGAAGATGACTCTACAATCAAAAATATACATGATCAATAAGAATAACATGATGAAGCTAAAGTGAATTTGGAAGGAGAACTCATTTGTGCCTTCGAAGAGTTATAAGTTGTTGAGAAGAAGAATCAAAGATTAAAGCACCAGATTGAGAAAAATGAAAAGGAGTCAAAGGAAATAATTGATGATCTAATATCACACTTTGAAGAAGCTAAAAGGAATTAAAAATATCTAACATCATAGTTGAAAAAAGTAATAAAATAATGTGAAAGGTATGTTATTGAAATTTCTTCTTTAAAAGTAGATCTTGATAAAACAAATGAAGCAATCAATGATAGAGCAACCAAGGATTCAAAATTTGAGGATATCACTAACATATTAAATAAGATATTAGAAATCCAAAAGGCAATATCAGATAAGATAAGTATTAGATTTGAAAATAAAAAGAGTAATGTTGAAGCTCTTACAAAAGAGGAAACAAAAAGGGAAGAAGTGAAGAATACAGAGGACATCTCAAACAAAGAAGGTTGGAGGGAACAAAGCTACAAAAGGTAATCAGGTCAGAGATACACAAACATGTCTTAATTTTATGGTTACTATTTTTATTGTAATGGATATGGTCATAAGAAATTAGAATGTTAGAAAAGAGCTAACAGTTTTAGAAATAAGGAGAAGGAAACTCATGTAGAGTCAAGCAGAAGCTACAACTCTTTTGATCCTCTATCAAGCTTTGATGAAGAGGCCATAATATATTAAAAGTGCAATAATTTTGGACACATATCTTAGTATTGTAAAAGAATGTTTGAGTCAATAAATAAGGACCAAATTTTCAATGTTCCATTCATCAAGAATAAGGTTCAGACATGTTCATGGCAAGAGAAACAACCTGAAGATTCTATGTTGATTTAGATAGCTTTGCATGCAAGAAATGAAGATCAGCTATGATTCTTTGATAGTGGATGTTTGAGGCACATGATAGGAGACAAAATTAATTTCATAACTCTAAATAATATCAATGGTGGCATAGTGAAATTTAGAGATAAAACCACTACCAGGATATCCAAAAAAGGTACTCTGAGTTTAGATAATGGTAGAACCAAGACTAAGAATGTTTTGTATGTAAAAGGTCTTAAGCATAATCTATTGAGTGTAAGTCAAATATGTGATCAAGGATACACATTAAAGTTTTATACAGAAGGATGTGAGATTAGAAGAAAATATTTAAATGAGTTGATTGTAGATACTCAAAGGATAGGCAATAATTTATATATATTATCAGATATCTTCTCAAAGGCACGATCAAAGGACATATTCAAGGATCTACAAGAGGATTTGGGATTAATCTCTTTTACTTCCTACTGTAATGATCTTGATATTAAATATATGTAGAAATACCCTTCAGGTAGGGAAATAGCATATAATACTCCTTTAGGAAGGAATAACTCCACAATGTCTCTTCGAGGGGACAACCTCCAATATCCTCTTACAATAGAATACTCAATGCTTACTTGATATCCTTACCATGATAATCATCTCATATATATACATCTATCTAAGCCATGGATGGGTAACCTCCTAATCCAATGTAGGTTGACCATTACCCAATGTATTACTTCCACAAGTTACTCTATTATCCTAATATATTGTACCCATATAACTAAGGGGATGTGTGCCACATGTCGGCATCTCCATCAACCCATATACATCAATATATCATATCCATAGGTACATAGCATTCCTTCCCTCATTGACATGTTTCATCCTTGAAACATAGGAAGAAACCAAATAATGAGTGTGCTTTAAATCATTGCACACTTGTCTCCAATCTCGATCATCTAGCCATCCATATGTGATCTTGGCAGGTGATAGCTCTCCAAGCTTGTTTCCAAATTTTATTGTGCTCTTTTGATTTTGTTCATGATCATAATTATATTGCTTTGGTTTCCAAGCATAATTATTCCTCTCTTTCTTCCATGTACCATATTCCACTGCGCTACTCTGATTCCAACCATGACCATAATAGGTATTCTTCCATGCATAGTCATAGTGATTTCCACATACATTCCATGTGCCATAGTATTTTTTCTTTGAATTCCATGCATATCCATAATGATTGGAAATTTTATTTCCTATATAGACAAAATGATTATTATGACACTTCATCACCTGGTTCCATGATTGTTTCCTCTCATGATGATGTGGGTGTCTATAAACCTTAACCTTTTCCAATATTTTAACCTTATCCACCTTTGCTTCTACCTCTTCCACCTTTTCCTTCTTTGTCTCTTGAGTAGATGAATTGTTCATTTGTAGTGTGTCTTTATCTATATCATCTGAATCTTCATCATGTTTTTCATCACCTGTTTCCATCTTATCCTCATGATCTACCTGGATTGTTATTGGTGCCTTTTTCACTATGATATCTTATAAAGTGATCTTCTTTTTCCTATACCAAAAATTCATGAACTTTTTTTTAACATTGATATTCATTGTTCCCAAAGTCTCTAACCATGGATATCTAATAACTATATCCATATCATCCATATCCAAAGCATAAAAAATATGAATGCAAAACATATTTTTCCATAATGAGCTTCAGATATTCAAACATTTAAATATTCTTACCATCTACTTGAACCTCCTTGATATTATTTTCTTGAACATGTAGATGCTTAGCCAAATTCCTGTTAATGAAGTTATACTTGCTACTAGGGTTTATGGACACAACTACCTTCTTTTTTTGAATGTATCCATGAAATTGAAAAATTGACTCAAATTTCTTTGGAGCCAAATTATTTGAACCCTTCTTCTTCCTCTTCTTCATCTGATTCTTCTTCTATTGCTTCTTCTACTTCTTCTTCTTGTTCTTCTGATGATTCTTCTATTTCTTCTTATTCTTCTTTTTCTGCTTCTTCTTCTTCTTCTACTTCTTTTTCTGCTTCTTTTTTTATAGCCCATCGATCTAAAAAAATCTGTTCCAATTCTTTCCATGAAGAAAACCTTTCTTTACAGCTCAACTGATCAAACCAATCTAGTGCAGGCCTAGATAAAAAAGGAGTTAATTGTCTTTGCCTAAAAGTTTTTCTAAAATTATTCTCCAAAAGTATCCACCATTCTCTAACATCAATATCATCTTCCCTTGAAAATATTTTCAACTCCATGATCCACAAAAAAATTAAGGTTCATGAAACCCTAAAATGTCAAAATTGATCCATAAAATCATAAAAAATCACTCAAAACAGCTCCAAAAATTCTAAAATTTTGATTGTACTTCTCTTAAATCTTCTTACATCTCCAGTAAAAATTTCAAATAGAAATTACTTATATTTCGGAAGATATAGCTAAATTATTATAAACCCTAAAATATAAATAACTCCCTCAAAACAAATAAAAAAATTTTGAAATTTTTACTACGCTTCTCGTATATTTTCTTACATCTCCAGTAAAACTTTCTAGTAAAAATTCCCTATATTTCAGAATATATAGTGAAATTAGGGTTTCGATCCACACAAATTGCCCAAATCGAAGCTCTGATACCACTTGTAATGATCTTGATAATCAATATATGAAAAAATACCCTTAAGGTAGGGAAACACCATATAATACTCTTTTAGGAAGGAATAAATCCACAATGTCTCTTCAAGGGGACAACCTCCAATATCCTCTTACAATAGAATACTCAATGCTTACTTGATATCCTTACCATGATAATCGTCTCCTATATATATACATCTATCTAACCCATGGATGGGTAACCTCCTAATCCAATGTAGTCTGGCTATTACCCAATGTATTACTTCCACAAGTTACTCTATTATCCTAGTATATTGTACCCATATAACTAACTAAGGGGATGTGTGCCACATGTCGGCATCTCCATCAACCCATATACATCAATATATCATATCCCTAGGTACATAGCACCTACCATTGAGGTTCAACATCAATTGAGGGGGAACTAAGTGTTATCTCTAGGTAGTCCCTTTGACATTGATGTAAAAGGGGGAGAATAACATGTATAGGTACAGGTGCAGAAATAGGTACATGTTGCTATAGTAAGGGGGAAATACTATATGTTTTTCAAGTGATAGTATGTGCAAGTTTTAGGATGTGGAAGTTTAAATTTGACGTTTCAATCAATGACAAAGGGGGATATTGTTAGAAATATTTTCATTGATGTCAATGTTTATAATTATTGGTAAATTATGCCCCATTACATTTAATGATGTTTTTAATAGTAATATCTTGGCTAATGTGTGTTAATATTTATTTAATATTAACAAAGATATTTTTGGTTGCATAAAGTCAAAATAAGGGCCCATGGAGAATTCAAAGATTCATGGGGTAAAGACAAAAGAAGAATGGGACACATTTTCCCATGAAGAGTCATCTTGAGGAATTCCAAGAGTCACCAAGTGAAGACAAAAGAGGAAGGGCACAATTTCTCAAGAAGGGACACTTTGAGGAATACAAAAAGTCACCAAGATAAAGACAAAAGAGGAAAGGATGCTTTTGCTTATGAAGGGTCACCATATGACTTTTCAAATTCAAGGATACGAAAGGTCATGCAAATTTGGCACCATTTTATATGAGGATTGAAGGGTCACAAAGGGTGAAGGCCAAAGTTCATTTGGAAAGCTATAAATAAAGGCTTGAGAAGCCATTTGTAATATGGAAGAGAGAGAGAGAGAGTATGATTTGTAATCATAATATCTAGCTTAGAAGAGCAAAGGAGAGAGAAGAAAAGAGATATTGTAGTGTATTATCATTTATTAAAAAATCAACATTGAGAGATATTTGTGTGGTATACACAAAAGGGGTTGGTGTTCCTGTGGGTTGGTGCTCACGAATAGTTTCTATGTTGGTGCTCATGAATAGTTGTGTTGGTGCTCAACAAAGGGGTTGGTGCTCCTATGGGTTGGTGCTCATGAATAGTTGTGTTGGTGCTCAAAAAATGGGTTGGTGCTCCTTCAATTTGGTGATTGAGAATATTGTAATTTGAGTTGGTGCTCATTCATATACTTGAGATTGTTCTCCATGGTTTTTCTCACATTCGGTTTCCATGTTAAATTTGGTGTCTCTCTCTATCTTGTGTGGTGTTTATTATTTCAGTGTTATTACATGTCTTTAATGTATGGTTAAGTGGAATTTGATTAAGTGAAATTTTATAAGATTTATGATATACTTATTCACCCCCCGCTCTCATTATATCTCATGCTTAACAAGATTTATTCAAGAATAACTATGAACTCAAAGTAATGGATCATTGGGAAATAAGAAATGAGAAAAAGTGATAGAAAACTTTAGCTAAACTAGGATTGGACCAACATCAAACCCATCTATTCCAAAATATAAATTAATCCATTCAACACATTCATTGATCCAAAACTTATAAGCTTTGGTTGAAATATAATTTAATAAATAAGAACAATACAATAACAATAATGCTATCTCTGAGAAGAGATGTTTTATTCATAGAAATTTACAGATCCAAACATATTCTTGTCTCTGAGAAGAGATGTCTCATTTCCATTTTGGTTTACATCTTCATTTATACACATTTTTAAGGTAGGAAGAGGATGTGGAAGGTCACCAATCTCGAGGGAGATTAAGTGGTTCGACTTTTATGATTTACAATAATACAAAATTTGAGGATTTACTATTTTTAGAAACTAATTATTTTTAGACTGCACTACTAAAATTGAAGTTTGGATCACTTACATTAGGTTTTAGGGGGTAAAAATCCATTGAGAAAATATCCATTCCATCTCATTGTGTTCTCATTCTTAGCTTTCTAACGGTTCAAACGGTGAGTCAATTAGAGCTACAGTGCAAAAGTTATGGCTCCCAGAAGTCCTTCCACCAATTGGGGTGGAACCATCACCCAAATTGTCACCTAGAATGTTTCCCAAATCATTCATATCAGTTGATTAATTAGAGATACAAACTTATCTGGAAACATAATCCCAATGATATTTATTTAGTGAAATCAAGATTCTTATCTCTGTATAATTTGGATGAGGAGGATTTCAATTGGAAATATCTTTGGATAAAAAAACCTCATTCCTAAAATCAATTTATTTTACTAGTTGGCAAATCAAAACAAGATTTTAACAGTGGACAATCTAATCAAAAGAGGTTTAACTATCCTTAATATATGCTTTCTTTATAAACAGGCAGTGGAAACAATGAAACATCTCTTTCTTTTTTGCTCATTCGGGTCAACTATTTTTTAGTGATTCTTTAATGAGTCTAATGTTTCATGGGTCTTTCTAGGATCTATTATGGACTTAATTACTTAATGGAAACCCCCTTGGGATGAACCATCACTAACTCACTATTGGAATCTGGCCCTAACTCATATCTTCTAGGGTACCTAGAAAGCTAAGAATGCTTTTATATTTGAGTGTCTTCAACCTCATCCTGAGTCTACCTTCAAAAGGATCAAGGCCTTAATGCAAGAAAATTGGTCAATCTCTACCACACCTTTGATCATCCTATATCCCTACATTCTTCCTCAACTTTAAAACAACTTAATGTGGCCATCCTAGGTAAATCCCAAGTTAAATGGGTGGATATCTCTCTTGTTAAATGGTCTCCCCCCATTCCTCAGTGGGTCAAATTAAATTTTGATGGGGTAGCAAAGGGGAATCTTGGTCCAGCTGGGGTAGGTGGTTTGATCAGGGATTCTTTAGGAAACATCAAAGTGGATTATGTAGGTCCACTTGGAATTCAAACCAATCATGTTGTGGAAGTTTTAACAGCCTTATGGAAGTTTTAACAGCCTTATGGGGCATTGAATAGGTGTTCAAACTAGGTTCCCAATTTATTCATATAGAAGGGGACTCAATGAATATCATTAATTTTCTTAAGGGCTATCCCAATCTTCCTATAAAATTTAAAGAATCATCAGTGATACCAAATCCATTCTCAACCATTTCAAAAGAGTTATTATTTATCATGTATGTAGAGAAGGAAAAATGGGAGATGATTGCCTTGTAAATATAGGGGTCTTTAGAAGTGATTACATCACCTGGTATGATAGTGAATTTCTAGATGATGTCATCTAAATAGTCGTGAAGGAAAAAGGTCTTGCCATTTAAAGTCAATATGATAAATTCTTTTAAGCTTAGATTATGGGTTAAGCATATGGATTTCCACATGTGCAAAGCTATCTTTTCCAAAGAGTGGCACAATGGCTAGTCATCATTCCCTTATACCTATTTGGGACTGATCATTACTCCACATGACTTTATTATTTAATATCACCAAGTTCTTTTCAAAACACTTGCAAAGAAAACAACAAAGTTAAAGTGAATATGGGTTGAGATAGAGATCATTTTGAATTGATTTCCTATTCTAACATCAATAAAAATGATCATGTCTAGTAGAAAATTGTTAAAAGGGAGTTGGAATTTTTTATGGAACTTATGATGGGGCACGACACATTTCTCTTAAGGGATTTTTCCCATGGATGGAACAACTATGAGGTGAGAATGCATAGGCTAAAGATTCAAATTATAGAGGAGATGATTGGGGAGACAATAGGAATGGAATTCCATGAAGTAAAGGAATTAAAAGATAAGCACCACAAGGAGGAACTAATTCATATTTTATTTAAAAAATAGAAGGATAAATATAGGCCAAAACCTTTATCTAAAAAAGGTTACATGCACATAGATTTGCTAAGGAAATGGCTAGAGGTATGTCTCTAAATAGTCATTATATCACTTTGGAAGGTAAGCACACCATTCTCTTCTCACATTATTTCTTGATTTTGAACCATTTCAATGTCCATCTCATTAGCAACCCTTTATTTCTACTACAATTTTTGGAGGTTTATGTTTTAAATTTCAAGAAGAACCCTATCATGGATCTTATCCACTAGGGTCTCATTTTTCTATTGATCAAAAGTGGGGAACCAATCTGGTCCAAGAAAATTTTAGAGAAAATTGATAATAACAATGATAAGGAGGAGTTAGAGGTGGAGGGTTCTCAATCCTCAACATTTGAAGAGGAGAATTAAGGAAAATAGTTGGGGGCTTCTAGTGCCCATGCACAAAAAAAACCATAAATTTGATTTAGGAAGCCCCTCTTTTACTTCTAAAGGAAAAGTTTCTCTAGGGAATAATGGTTATAAGGGTGTCAAATATTCAATCCAAAAACTCCATACCAAAATTTCAATCCAAAATCTACTTTATGAAGAAATTTTAGAGGAATTCGAGAGGCTAGGTAATTTTCTTGGTTTTAATAAATTTGTGGTTCATGATGGTAGGACTCCTGCGAACCACAACTATGGTGAGGACTCTTTCCATGGGGAAAATGGGGAGGCAGATACTTGGGTTGCTAAGGAATTCATAAAAGAATCCCCTCATGTATACCTTAAAATAAATAATATAGATAATGAGGAGGAACAATTCATTGCCAGTCATACTAGAGGCAAATGTCACAAAAAAGATAATACAAGAACCAAGCAATTTGCCACTTACTCTAAGTCAAAATAACTCTATTATTTCCCACTTTGGGTTGGGTCCTTTTTGATCTATTGGCTGATTGTTGGCTGAAGTTTAGTAGATGTTGCACTGATCATTAGGGTGTTCACCCTTATCTTGTTTTGGGCTTTGATGTTATCTTTCACTCTTTCTCTTTGTTTCAATTTTGTATTGGGTCTGGGTCCCTTCAACCCATCTTTACCTATCAAATAAAAAATGATCATGGATAACTATATGGATCATTGAGTTGCTTATGAAGCTTATTTATATTATTGTACATGTGATCTTGTATATTTGACTTTGTAGTAAAATGTAATTTCTAGTACATTATTTTTGGATGAATTTTTAGAATAGCAGTGGTTGGGAGACTTGTAAATAATTATGAATATTACAACAATAATGGTTATATTCTTATTTATTATTGTATTTTAATATTATTCTAATGTACTGATGTACTTATCTATTTTCACTATTCATTTCATGAGAAATATTCATCTTGTATTTTGTTAGAGACTGTTAGAAAACTAATGGATCATATTTTTAACTAGTGGGTTAAAACATTTATCCATTTAATACCTTAGATACATTTATTAGTAAAAAAATTAATTATCTAAATGATTATAGATGATGTTATAAATAATATATATGTTTTTTTAATTAAATGATTGTTATGTATTACAATGGGACTACAACCTGATGAGGCATTTTCTTTTGTTCATAGCCTTGACATGTACTTTATGTAAATTTAAGATTAAATTTAGAGTAACTAAGTGTTTTAATAAATTCAAGGGAAGAAACACAATTGATATAACCTTTATCAATCAAAACATGATTGAATTGGTTATCACCAATTTGGACATTGATGAATGATGGAGGATTATCACCATGATGTATTATTTCATTAGGAATCATTAAACTGATAAGAAATTTGAGTGTGAGAGAGGTATTTATAGATTCATTAATGTGCATAAACATTTATTTGTATTTTTTAATAATAATACATTTAGACTTGGACAAAGTGGATTCCTACCCCATAAGTGAAGGTCAAGGGATATTAATTTAGAATAAGAGATACATTAGATTATTACAATGATGAGGACAATTCCGCATGATCTATAAAAAATGAATTTGAGATGGGAGATGAGAAAGTTATGTTATATAATCCCATACATCTTATCCAATTAGAATAATATTGGACTGAGGTACATAATGGTGAAGAAAATTTTTTAGAGAGCAAAAGTTCATATAAATTGATGTCAATAAGGAGTATTTGATTGTCTTAACTGATGTGGTTTTTCAAAGTGTGTTTGACTGGGTTGAATTAGGTAATGCTTTTAATGTTTTGGTTAGGTTGATGCTTAGTCATTTTGAAGATTTTTTAGGTTTTGAATAAATCCAATAAGTAGGTTGATTTAGAGTTTTAGAACTTGTATCAATGGAAAGTGAATGAGTGTCTAGATGTGTTATTTGATTATAAACATGAGGTATAGTGGATGAAGGAGTAGGTTATGTTGTTAGATTTGTTTTAATCATTTATGTATGCCTAATTTATATAAAATAACATTTGTAATGATAGAAATGAGTATGGAAAGATGGGAAATTATTATAGTTATAACATGGATAAGTATATATATTAGAAACTAATCTTATCATGTTATTCATATTGACAACATTCTCATTGTTAGTGAGAGAATTAGGATCAACAAAAGTTTTGGTAGTGTTGGTAGTGGGAAGTTGAGTATTACTTGATTGATGATTAGGAATAGGATCCTTGTAAATATATATATATATATATATATATATATATATGATTATTATCTTACTTAAGGGACCACAGATTTTGCTTCATAATCTTATTGATGCTCATGAATTAGGGTTTCATGATCAAAATTAGGATTAAGAATATATTCAAGACCAAATTTTATTAATTTATGACAAGTCACATGAAAATGACCCTAACTGTCATGATACCCATAAAATTTGTGTGGATCATACCAATTTTTGGTAGGGTGAGTAGGGTCAATATATTATGGTGAAGGCCTAGGAAGATGGTTTTAAATTTCTACCATGGAAAGATATTTGTGAGAATATACATTATTAATTTGTGAAAATGTAGAACAAGGTTTTGGTAAAGTATTATTTAAAAGTGGTTATTTTAGACAATCATTTTTGGCAACATTCTATGTCTATATTGAATTTTAGACTGATTTATACAAAATCATGCAAATTAAGCCTAAAAATCACTATAACACTCAAATTCATCCACACGTGGGATATAACTTCAAAAAACATGTTGAGGATTATTTATTTATGGTATTACCCTATACATAATGATAACCTATCTTTGATTCAATCCTAATCAAATTGGTTGCTTACCCAAAAGAGCATTTAAAAGAATTATTTGTTTCTTACCAACCAATGACATGTAATGACATATATTTGTTTCTTCTCTTTCCTAGAACTTGATATGGACAAGCCTTGGAATGAATTATTAAAGTACTAGAGAATTATGTTTCAAACTTTGATGACCTTTAAGATAAGTTTGTATAAAATTCATCATACAATCTCAAAAATGAGATTATAGTGGTAGATTTGGGTCAATAAACATAGATAATAGTGAAAGCTTTGTTATTTACTTGTAATAGTGGAGGGCACTTGATATCTAGTTTACTCATAATCTAACAAAAAAATAATTGGATGTAATATTAGCCAAAGTCTACATAGCCAGATATCTTATCATCTTGAGCTACAATGTGCTCTCACTTTTGAAGAAGTTATTGAAAAAGGTATAAAAATTGAAAAGGCCCTTGTCAGAAAAGGGATTATCAAATTATCTTCCTCTAATAATAACTAGATTCAAAACCAACATCAAGGCCAACAATAAAACCAAATCAATAATTATAACCAAAAACCCTTCCAATACTAGATTCAATGTTAGCTCATGTTAATACATTGAAAATACTAAAATCCTATAATCAAACCAACAATTTTGTTGGTAATGGGGTCATTTAATCATGACATGTCCAAACAATAAAAACATTGGATGTTTTTTTTACCTCTACCCATTAAATAACCACCACCTCCATTCATTCATCTTATACCTCCATAAACTATTCTATAAAATACTTCATAGTTAGAAACACATCCTCCAAAGATAAGACCACCCATAACTAGAGAATTTAGTGATCTTAAAGAACACATTGAATATATATTCCACAATTTAGTCAAGCCAATATGATTAAATTGGCCTATGCAAAATCATTTTCCTAAAGGAATTTCTTTTCCTGATTGGTATAAAGAGTAATCATTTTTGAGTACCATTGTTTTAAGGGACACTCTATACATTATTGCATATAGCTAAGACACTTGATTGAGAACATGCTTTAGAATGGAAAGATATAACGAGATAACCATAACCCTATATATAATCATAACTTGGGTATCTATCAAAACCCTTTTCCTCAACATAAGAAAAACCAATAGTAATTATAACAATAGAAAAAATGAACACCACCATAATATAAATAATGTCACCAATAGAAACAACAAGAAAATGGTTGGAACCAAGGTCAAAATAATCAATCTTACTAAGGATTCCATAATTCCATTACATATACTTATAATAATGTTTTAGGACATGTCATAGGAAGGCACATTATTTCTAGTACCATCAACCCTTGACCAAATACCAATCGACCTAGACTAATGCATAATAATTCCTATCAACCTCCCTATATTAGTAATCCTTATCCAGACCATGTTAGTATCCAATCTCGACACCACCAAAAAATTACCATTGCAAGACCTTTTACCTCTTCATCTAGTTACAGAGGCCCGATACCTAATTGATATTATAAATTTATAACTCAAAGAGCTAAGGTTACTATCCAAGACCCATAGCCTTATTCTATAAATTAACCCATGTAAACCTCCATACCAATAAATAAAAATTCAATTGCAAATACCAAAGATAAAAACATATGACCTTGTGAAATAACTACAAGATTCAACTACACAAATATCCATCATGGATTTGTTATGCACATCTATCATTCACAAGAGTATACTTAATGAATACTTAAGCCAATCCATTGTACCTAATGACATTTTACCTGATAAATTTCAACCTATGGTATGAAATTTATCCCTTGGCCAATGAATTACCTTTGATCAAAGTCATATGTCATTCTTAGGCCTATTACATAAAAACCCTTTGTATATTGAGGTAAATATAACTAAACATATGGTTAAATGTGTCCTTGTATACAATGGTTTGGCCCTAGACATTTTGTCTCTAAAGTTGGTGAAGCATCTTGGATACACAAGGATTGATCTTTAGTGAGATACTATTATCATCAAAACATATGATAATAAGGAATGAGAATCACAAAGAATCATCAATTTTCTAGTGGTTGTTGGACCTTTGAACCAAGACACCCTTTTTCATGTTATCAACCTATTATTATCATATAAATTGATCTTGGGTTGACCATGGATTCATGAAATATGGGAAATAATTTTCATGCTACATTAATGTATCAAATTTCCTCATTCAGGGATGGAAGTAACCATGCCAATTGATTTCTAGCCTTACCAATTTTGTAAACATATTGAGGTGAAGTAAAAGAGTTACAATTACCATTTTAGCCTAAATATTATGCCTAAAATTTATGTAAAAAAATATGATAAAGTAAAATACATTGAATTAAAACCCAAATCCAATTACATTAGCCCTAAAATCCTAGATTCATCTTCATTTGCACCTCCACTAGAGATAGCCATTTTTACATATCTAACAAAGGTCTAAGAGAGTAAAATACTCATGAATATTTTCATATAGCTAAATTGAATCAGAATCCAAAATCCTATGGGAGACCCAAATCCAATATTGTTTACATGGAATGGTACACTAAGGGAAAATCTTATCTCACTCAACCTATTATTTTCAAACTAGCCTTTGGTTAAGAATAAAACCCTTCAGATAAATATGATTAATGGATCTATAATGATAATATATTTTATTTTACTAAAGTTCCAAGTGTCTTATACCTAAATAGATTATGGATAACCAAGCTTATGAAGGCAGAGACCTAGTGGTAAATCAATAAGGAACACTTGAGCCAAATTTTATGACCAAGTACAAAGGAACTCATAGTATTAGATTTAAGCCATGTGGGGGTGACCCCATATAACCTATTAATGTTCATACACAAAAAAATAGTGAGGATGATGTTGGGAGTAATGTAGGGTCTGATTATAACATCTATGATGACCTTGATAATATTAATTTGCTTAACCTTATGTCATATGTATGATTAATATTATTATTTGTCCTTCATCACTTACCCTTTATCATGTCTAATTGATAAATTAGGACAAATAAGAGTTAACAATGCCACTTGATGAGTTTGATAATGATGAGGCTATTTTATACTTTTTGAGTTTAAGGGATCATATTCCTCTAGGAAATCACAAATAGGGTTTCTCTATTAGATTGGTTCTTGCTGCCTATTTCAGAGAGTGGGTGAAATTTCTTGGCCAAAATAAAAAATAAAATCAAACATTTAGGTCTAAAAGTGGAAACCTCTTTGAGGTGATTTTAGAATAGTAAAAATATAAATAAAAAGGAAAGTCTCTTAGTGAAAACCTATTTTAAGCACCATTCAACAGGGATATTCACCCCTCTTTGCAGGAAGTGCATGACACCACTAGTCCAAGGTTTATGTGTGGATCTAAAATTAGTACTAAAGAGTGACATGATTTTGATTAAATAATACAATAATTCCTATATTAATTTGTTACATGGCCTTTTACACCCTTGGAATATTTAGATTCATCTTATATAAGTGAGATTGATGAATCAATCAGGCCAAAAGATTACAACATTGACAACTAGTTTACTTATTTTCCAACTCTTTTAGAAGATATTTCTACACTCCTTATGGAGGACACTTCTGAGGTCAACATTAGGAATCCATAGGATCCAAAATTTATTAAATTATGTGTGTCCTTCACTAAGTAAGAATGTGAAGTCTTTACAACCTTACTGAGGGTATTTGTTGATATATTTACATGGGCCTATTTAGATATTCTAGGTTTGGAACCTGCCTTGGTTTTACACCCTATTATTATACAAATTGATGCCAAACCAATTAATTATAAAATGATAAAAATGCATCCTCATATTATTTTATTTGTCAAGAAAGAGTTGGATAAACTCTTAGATGTGAGATGAATTCAACTTATTGATTATTCATAATGGATTTCTAGTATAGTATCAGTCAATAAGAAGCTAGAGGGTATTATATTATGCATTAATTTTTGTGACATTAACAATTCTTGACTAAAGGATGAATTTAATCTACCAAACATTGACATGATTATTGACTCCATGGCTAGATACAAAATGCTTTCCTTTAAGGATGGTTTTTAAGATACAACCAAATCAAGACTACATCAGAGGACCAACACAAGACAACATCCACCACTATGTGGGGAACATTTTGTTTTTAGGTGATGTCATTCAGACTCAAGAATTTCAAAGTAACATATAAATGGTCCATGATGGTAATTTTCCATGATATGATGCATGACATTATTGAGGACTATGTCGATGACGTCTTGGGTAAATATAGACTTGCACTAAACACCTAGTTATACTTCAAGGGATTTTTGAGATAATTTAAGTGTAAAAGGTTAGGTTAAACCTTAAAAATTATGTATTTGGTGTAAATTATGGAAGATTTTTAGGTTTAATTATCTCTCATTAAGCATTGAAGTTGATCCTTCCAAGGTTTGAGCCATTATCAAGATCTCACCAACATCTACCTTGGACCATCTCCATCGTTTATAGGGAAAAATATAGTCAATTAGATGCTTCATGTCATAGTTGAATGAAACATTCCATGATTTTATACACTTGTTAAATAATGGAACCACTTGGATGAAATATGGTTTTTGTAGCCCAAAAGTTGCATCACTACATTTTGGATAATAAGACTATTGTAATTACCAAATTATATCTGCTCAAGTATCTAATATCTAATAAAGCTTTATAGGGTCATATGCTGAAGTGGATCATTCTCTTGAGAGAATTTGAGATCAAGTATGTTAATAAAAAATCCATTAAGGGATAGGTACTTATATATCAGCTTGTAGAATCTCCTCTTGTTGATACTCAACCTCTTATATTTGGGTTTACATATTAATCCATCATGAGCATAGTATAAGTACCTTCTAAAGTAAAATAATGGAAAATGTAGTTTTATTGTCCCTTCACATCACATAGATTAGGCACTAACATAATATTTATCACATCGTAAGGGGATCTTATTCTTATGTCCTTTTGTATTGGTTTTCCATGTACTAATAATATAGATGAATATGAAGCACTCATCATAGTACTTCACAAATAAGTATATTATAATATTCAACATTTATTGGTTAATGGTGATTTATAAATTATAATAAATTAGGTTATAGAACAATACCAGATGAAGGATGAGAAGTTGGTAACTTATAAAGGTATGGTTGAGACTCTTGAGAAATAAATTTCCAATCTTTAGTTTGAATGGATACCTAGGGATAGTAACAAAAAAACTAATGTTATGGCTATAATTATCTCTATTATTTATATTATAGATAAAGCTATAGACTATCTATTTCTTGTGGAGCATATCCTAGCATCGGTACATGAACAAGTAGCTGTTGAGATCAATATTTTTGGTTCCATGTCTACTTGGTATTCAAAATTATATAACTACCTCCATGATGAAATCATTCCCATAGATATTTTACATAAAATAAAAAAAATCCTTCATTCATAAAGCCTCCCATTATACCTTACTTAGACCTAACCCATATTTCAGAAGCTATAATGGAACCCTAATTCATTATCTATCTTCTATATAATCTACATTAACGTTGAGGGAATTTCATAAAGGAATGTGTGGGTCCGACACTAGTGGGGCCATACTTGCTAGGAAATTATTATGTGCTAGTTAATTATTGGCCAACTATGGAAAGTGAAATAATTACCTATGTGAAGTAGTGTGTGAAGTGTCAAAATCATGCTAATTTGATCCATTCTCTAGCCAAAATGCTTAAACCACTAACAACACCATGACCATTCTCAATGTGGGGACTCAACCTCATAGGCAAGATAAATTCTACATCATCATATGGCCACAAACATATCTTTACTATTACAAAATATTTCACTAAGTGGGTAGAAAACATTCCCCTCACCTACATGACTAGTAAGTAGATTTCCAAATTCATCTTTAACCGTCTTATTTGTTACTATGGTATCCCATCCAACATTATATCTGATAATGGTGGTTCATTTAAAAATAAATATGTAAAAACCCTTTGTGCCTAATAAATTATCAAACAACACTTTTCCACTTCCTATTACCTATAAGGCAATGAGCAAACTAAGGAATCTAACAATACCATTGTGAAGATCCTCAATCAAAATTTCAATGATGTTGGTCATAATTACCACTTGAAATATTTAATGCCCTATCAACCTATCATACCAATTTTTTTACCCCAACAAGACCTATACCATATTCCCTTATTTATGGCACTAAGGACATTATTCCTATTGAGTTTAAATTTCCTTATCTTCACATTTCATTATATCACATCATCGATGATGAGGACTATAGAATATATCATTTTAAAGAGCTATATTTACTTGATAGAAAGCACATGGATACCTTGAATAACCTTCACACATACAACAATATATTACATGGCCAATATAATCATCATGTAAAGAATATAAAATTTGATCTTGGTGATCTTGTACTAAAATAAAATAAGAAAAACATCAATATTGAGACCAAAAAGAAAGAAAAGTTCTAACCTAGTTGGTAAGGGCCTTATGTGGATATTGATAACTACAGTTTTGGAGTATATAAACTAGAAATTCCATAAGGAGATTAACTTGATAAATTGATGAACATAATACACCTCAAACATTTTTATGCTTTAGGGACTTGAAATATTGTCTACAAGGATAATTTAAGTTGTGACATAATATAATCATTCTTCATATCATACCCATATCCCTTTCCCACCATACCTTAGCCTATTGACATCTAGTTATTTTAACCTATCCCCTATCAATTTTGGCCTTGGTTTCAATTAATTTTCAATTTAGGAAATGTTAATGGTTGATATCACATACAGTTTGAGTAATTGATTTAGATTCATAATTTTGAAGGCATTCATTTAATGATAGTAAATGAAAATAGTATGGCAGTAGTCTTAGCAATAATATCCTTCATTTGTTTCCTATTATATATCACTTTAAATATGTTATTGTTTCCATATAGCCTAAATCTAACATTTTCAATTATAAATATCATTATTTCCTATAGCTTAGGAATAACCCCTTTACCATGCATTACAACATCATTGTTCCATATATTTCCAATTTCCTATGCATGAACTTGTTGTTACTTAGTTATATACCTTGATATATGGGGAAATATAGTGGATTGAGGTCTATTTAGATTATGTAGGTAGTGCTCAATGTTTTATAAGGTTAGCTCAACCACGCTTCTTTGCATGCTCTCATCATTTTATGAACATTTTAAGTTTGAATGCTCTCTCCATTTTCAAGCACTTTATGCTGATCTCTCTTGCCTTTTTTTGAGTACCCTAAGTTATAATCTCATCATTTTTCAAGCTATTTCCATTATATATCTCATAATTATCAATCAAGTTAAAATGCATAGAAAACCCCTAAACATTTGAAAAGACCTAGGAAAATCCTAAAAATCATAAAATCATAAAAATGGATTAGAATTTACATGCAACATATAAAGCCTAAAAACATTTCTATGATAGAATATCTTACCTATTTAGATTCATTTATAGACCACTTTACCATTTTCTTCCCATTTTTGGGAGAACTACATCAGTCTGAGGTCCACACAAACTATGTAGGTAGCAACTGGATATATGGAGTATCTTAGGTTTGCTCAGTTTCCACTTATTTATCACTTTATTACCTTTTGGAACTTCCTTTCATCTCCTTTTACCTAAGTATTATGGGTATTATATTTATTTCAAAAATAACCACTTGTCCTTTAGTTTCCTTATCCTTATTGTTATCTTACCAACCTCATCCGTACACTCTCATCATTTTATGAGCAACCTCAACCAATTATCTCAACATTTTTCAATCAAAATCATCCAATGTTATTTCCATTTTGTGAGATAATTATCATTCTAAGTTGTAGATGTAGTGAACACAATGAATTATCAATTCAATTCACTAGTGGGTACTTGTCTTTCATCTTTTAGTGAGGTTTTAGCCAAAACCCACACTTTCATAGCTTTTTGAGTTTATTATACCTAATGCTTTCATGATTGTGGGAGTCACCCCCATTTTTACACTATGAACTCACCATTTTTTGATAATTTGGCCTAGATTTCACATTTGACCTCATGTTTGTGGCACTATGTAGGTAGTATACACTTGCCTAACGTATCTAGAATAAGCTCATATACCTCTTCACATTTATTCTACTTCCCCTATTTGTTTTGTGTCATTATCCCCTATAACTTATGAGAAACATTTGTCATCCTACCTATGTCATTTATCCCTATAATCTACAGTTAACCTTTTATCATCATACCCTTTGTCATTATTCCCTATAGCCTAAGGGAAACCTTATACCCAAGTGTAACACCTATATTACACATTCACAAATAATTTCATTCACTAATTCACTACTTTCTTGTATTCCATTTATTTTTTACATTGTCACTAACTCATTTGTATATTATTGTTTATTTTATTTATTTACCTTTGTCTATCTTAGAAGAGTGTTCTCATTTAATTCTTATTTATGTTATTTTAGTTTGTTTATTCATTTTTATTAGCTTAGTTTATCTATTTCTCTTGCTTGAACTTAATTATTTATTGATTTTGCTTTGTTTTATTTATTTATTAAATAAATTATATGTATGTTTTATGTGCCTTAGTTTAGTTGTTAATTTATTTTCTTTTCATTTAGTTGGTTTATTAGCTAACTTTATTTCCTTTAATTTTTTCATTTATCACATTTGTTTGTTTGGTTAGTTTATTTATCTATTTGTTTTTAACTTCTTGTTTCCTTTTTTATTTTATTATACCTTTCTCAATTTCCATAAGTTTATTAAATTTTATTTATACCTAAGTCTTGATTAACTATAGCTTGTACATAGGTTGTGAGTGTTTGTATATAGTCCTACACTTAGTTTATTTTTATTATATTTTCTTGGGATTTGATTGTTCATATCTTATTCCTATGTTGTTTGTATTTTCATCTAAACTATGTTTTCCATACTTGGGATATATATTGTTATTATAGTTTTATCTAGCTATGATGCATAATATCACAAGCTAAAACAAAAATCATGCCAATATATCTATTAAATAATGTAATTGGTAGTTCTTCTCTTAGTTCATAGCTAGACAAATCCCAAACACAGTCCAAACCCTTGAATAATAAGATCAATATGATTATATTATGTCATAATGTAGTTGTGCATCTATGACTAAGCATATTTATAAGTTAGATAACAGAAGTAGATAAAATAGTGAAACATCTCATTTACATGGCATTACAAGAAAATAAAAGAGCATGCATGCTTACATGGCCAATAAACATCAACAATACTAAAAACATAACACCTAAATAAGAGAATCAACATGATATTGCATATATAAAAAGAGTAATAGTCCATGCATAAAGGTCTATAAGGACCAAATATAAATTTAAATATATCTCAAAAAATAATTTCATATACATTTCAAATATATACATATCATAGTATCAAAATATAACATGCCAAAAATAGAGCTATAACAATTAGCTCTAACTTTGTGAGTCCATGGGCCCTATATTAGGAGGTGTCCCTAGTGGCTTTGGGGGTCCTAATAGAAAAGGTGGTTGTGGATGTTACATTGGCTATCCTGTAACCACTATACCATGGGTCCTAGTCCTAGAACACATTGATTTTATACCATCTCTTTACAGATCCCATACCTCAAATGTAATAATCTATTGACCCCTAAAGACTATGGCTTCATATTCCCTATAATAATAAGATTCCTCATCCTTAGATTGAAGGATCTCAAGTTCCACCTATAAAAATCTTACCTATGTGATAGCTTGATGATCCTCATCCCACTCATGCTAGAGCCTTCATATATCTACCAAGGCCTAATCCCTATCTAATATAACCTAATCGCACTATGCTTATATCTATGCCTATACCTACACCATCTGTGCCACCTATGATTTCAATTAGGTAATATCTAATTGAATGAATGTTATGTCCTCATCCATGATATCTAACATATCCTAAACCTGACCCACCCTCCTCTTCAATCCTTAGATCTTTCGTACCCTAACTATGATCTCTTCCTCTAACATGATAATATCCCCAACTTCCCTATCTATGCATGATGGCCCTACCTATCATGGATCAATAAAAGATATTATTATACATGCAGTGTTTGGATTCACAATCACATCCTAGGTGTCATGCCCTCCATCACCTATATCATTTTCATCATCATCACCATCTCTTTCAGCACTATTATGCCAACTTATACCACTATCATTGGTATTGATGCTAGTATATACCTCCACCTCATCCACATACATCAAAAACTGACCCTATACATGTGCCTATTCACTTTCCTACCTAAGAGAAAAAAACTCATTATATAAACCTATACTTACTACTGTACATACTATGGTGTCACCCATGCATTTTCTAGACCTCCTACACAAGCCCATGATAATTATGGAATTATCCCATAACTAACCAAAGCTATACTCATATGAATCACTAGGATGGTGGAAATAATATCTTTGGTAGCATGTGTAAACCATCTAGGATCCATTGAAATATCCTACATCATGCCAAACTATTGGAGCATAATGTTAGGCTTGTACTATGTTATCATGTGAGATAACATATTTTTAATGAAGCATATCGATGTCATAAATGAAACTCACCATGAATCCTAAGGCTAGTGTAATTGATATATAAGATAAGGCTACTATATGAAGAACTAGGTTGTCACCTCATCGAGCATACATCGGTAAACATAAATCTCCCTATGATGTCCTCTTTGTCCTATGCCTATATGTACCCAACCATAATCCAATAGATCTTGGGGATAAATAACCCATATCTATCCTAATGTATTCTCTATAGATATGTTCCCCCATCCCTAAAATATGAGTAATTTGGAATCCCAAATGCACTAGCCTCCTTGATAGATCACTATGTGTAAATCCATGTATAGTATGACCAATACTGTTATCACCCATGCAAATCTCATAGCATCATCCATCATGGTATAAATCACTCCTCCTAGGCCCATGTGGAATAAATATCCACTCTTATTAGGTAATAATATACCACTATAAATAAACATAGATACAACAACCTCTTATTTAATCAATGTTGGTGGCGATGGAGCCTCTAGGGCTAAGTCATCTAGTTGTAAGCCTATATATGTCTATAGCAAGTCAATGTCTACCTTCCTATGAACTATGTGAATATCTATAAATTAGGTCAAGTCATCCAACACCAAATGTTGTCATGTTGTATCTATCCATAATATCCTACAACCTCTCATGAGTAGCTTGTAGATCTGCTAGTTATCCTGAAGTGTAACCATGGCCTTCCTAGTCGATAAGTGAAATGTTAAAGTTTTAGAGTGCCATCAATTTTCTAGGGTACTTAGATATGATTGGTCTAATTATATCATTATAATATATATAATATCATATAAGTGTATGGCCTATAGGAATGCAACCATCTCCATTATCCAAATCTACTAGGTTCATAAATAGTGAGATCATCACTGTCATGCCATAAGTACTACAAGTCACTCTTACACCCACACCAACATTAATGTTAGCCTATGTTATTATCTAAATAAGTTCATGTGTATACCCATAAAAATTTTATTCACCCCTACCCATAGAAAATTACGTCACCCCATGCTAGTTTTTCATACTAATGCTTTAGTTTAAGATTTTTGTCAAAGTCATCATTTTTTATTTGACCCTAACTGGTGACTTTGCCTATTTTTTTTAAATCACCAATTAGGAATTTTTCAATGAAGTCATCAATTCCATCAATTTTAGCCAAAATCATCATTTTTGGCCACCCACAAAAATGGTGACTTTGTGTATTTTCACAAAATCATTGAATAGGTGAAATCAATCATTTAAATGTAAAATCACTAATAATTTTCAATGAATTCACTATTTACCTTGGTTGAAGACATTGTTTTCCATTCTAAAACATGTTTCCTAGCTAGGGAAATCATTAAATGAATAATTAATTCATAAAATGACTAGGGTGAGACCACCTACTAGAGGCCCATCATGTGGAGGTCACCTATTCTCCCTCAATCAGTTGTTAACATGTATTTGACCTTCTTTGAATGCCATTTCTTGTCTTTTTCTCTCGTGAAAAACTAGATCTCAAGTTTGATAAGGGCTTGGGTGAAAATGAATCATTTTTACACATGGGGTGAATATATATCCTATAAATTTTAATTTTGAACCCCCTCATGCCTAAGGTTCCTTATGCTCACTCTAGGAGATTTATTTTTCACATCTATGGTCTATTTTATGTACTATTTGATCTTACATTCCTTATTTCTTCACCATTTTATCACCAGACCATCTTATTGGGCCTCTTCTAAGACCCATATAATAAGATTAATTTTTCTACCTTTACCACATGTTAGTTCAAATGTGTATCTTAATACTCACATTTATACTAAAATCATGTTATTATTTTTTAGCTCATCATCAATTATTTTATGGGTTTCTCATATAACATCCCTTTGTCAATTTGCCTAAATGTGTTAAATTCTTTTCTGATCAATTAATGATCTATTTTTTCCTTCCTAGGGAAACTTGTTATCAATAACACAATCTAAATGTGCCTTACCAGGTCAAATGCCTATGCTAATGATTATAACCATCTATGGGTAAATCATTATTTTTCAACCTATTTACCTTACTAGGGCAAATGCTTATGCCAATGATTATAACCACCTTTGGGTAAATAATTATTTTTTAGCCTATTTACCCTATCAGGGAAAATACCTATGTGAATGATTATAACCACATTTCGGAAAATCATTATTTTTCAACCTATTTTCCATACTAGGGTAAATACCTATGAAAATGATTATAATCTCCTTTGGTCAAATCATTATTTTTAACTTATTTTCCTTGTTGGGGAAAATACATGTGCAAATGATTATAACTACCTTCAAGAAAACCATTATTTTTTGAGTTATTTACCGTAATGTATCAAATTCCTATGCTAGTGATTATAACCACCTTTGGAAAATCATTATTTTTTAATCTACTTGATCTATAGGAGAACATACTTATGCCACTCATTATAACTAACTTTGGTGAAATCAATGTTTCATCATACATTACCACTAGATCATGTTGTTTTCTTGATTTTGAGGGATGTTCAGTGATTCTATTTACCACTCAATTCCTTAAGGGGTTATTCAGGGATAATCAATTGCCCTTTAAAGCATGAACCTTTTATCTTAACAATATTTTAATTATTTGAAAAGATGTTACCATGCATGTGTCTCACAACACCTTCTAAAATAGGGGCTAACTATATACACTCATTTTTGGCCATATTCCATGCCTATAGAAAACTTCAAATTGATTTTTAAAAAATCATGTGAATTAAACCTAGAAATAACTAAATAATTCAAACTCATCTGTACATGGGATATAATTACCTAGAAATGTGTTGATGATTCATTATTTAGGGTATTACCCTATATCTAATGATAACCTATCTTGGATTTAACCTTAGTTAAAATGTAACTTAACAAATTGACAAATTGACATTTTTATTTATTAATGCAAAACACTAAAACAATTCCTAAATGCCCAAAATCCTAAGCATAATTATCTAAAAATCAACTTCAATTTTCTACTTAAGTAAAAATTCTAAGTTTAATTAGGAATTACATTTTATAAAAAAGGATTTTTTCAATAAAGATGAGGTCAAAGTCAAAGGAATAAATAATATTTTTTAAAAATGCCTAAAATTCAAGGAAAAGGTGAGCCATACCTCATAAATATCTTCTATGAGTTGTCAAGCCTCATAAATATCTTCTATAATTTTTCAAGCCTTAATAATTACATTGACCCAATCCAAGGTTAATCTAAATTTGACCAAGGTTAATCTAGACACAACCAAGGTTAAAAATAAACCTAACCTCAATTGAGTTAGAGTTAATTTTAGAACCTATAAATATAAGTGAAATTGCCCCTATTTAGAAAATCTCTAAAATCAATGTTATAATGCTAGATTAATTAATTATAAGCTTCATCAAGCCAATCCAAGCCAATATAATCCTCATGTAGTCTTAGAAAAGTGCTTCCCAAATGTAAATTTCATTTATGATGGTCTCTATTGCCCATAAGCTAAGCATGAACATCTTCTATGCCAATGAATGTGTACTAGTTTGACAAGGGAGGTGACATAGTCTTGTGTTTTATTTTCTATTTATAATTTTGGTCATTTGTTAAGCTCAACCAAGTACTTATATAAGAGAAATTTAGTTTCTATTATATTGTTTGATTGGAATTATATTTTTATTTCACTAATAATAAAATAACTAAATTTGGCTCTTCGGATTCTTAATAATACATTTGTGAAAGAGTAGTAACACTAGAGCCACTTTGGATTATAAAGTGAATAGTGTGTATAGAATCATATGTATATGTAACACCATTATTAGTAGCATGTCAATTTTTAGATTTCATAATCATTTGAGTTCAAAAATGAGGATGGGAAGGCTCAAATTGTCTTAAGATAAAATGTTAACATTTAACTTGGTTGAATGCTTCCTTAAAATATTTTAGAGAGAGATTCCTAACATGATATTGTAGTTTAACATGAAGAGCATTAGTATTGTCTTCTAACATGTTATGTTCAACTTTATTAGATAAGGCTTTCCATTATTTAATGAACACTTGAGAAATTTTAGATTATGATTTTTTATAGTTGACAAAGTGAGATAAGTTGTTTTCAAGAAGATCATTAATTTGGAATTATTTTACCAATGCATTAACTAAATAATACAAAAAAGATATAGTCTTAGATTTGAATTGATTATATCAATCATCACCTATGAAGGTTTTAGATAATATATTGGTGGTGACAAAGGTATTAAGCTTAATACAATCTTTATACAAGTTTTTATAAATTTTCAAATGTAATTCATAATCAATGGATTAGTTATAAGCGATAGTAGGGACAATACCACCTATGTCAATGTTTTCAATTTGAGGGACTAAGAGCTCATTTTTTAAGTGTTTTATATCCTTGTTAAGAAGTGGAAATTGAGGTATAAGGTTACATTTTGTATATATAAGGGGAGGGGAATTAGGATTTTACACTTCCTATTGAGTGGCTTGAGAATGATTTTTTAATTGAAAAAAATATTTTTTAGCATTTGCATAATTTTATTTTCACTATTAGTTTGAAAATTATCCATTTGATTCATGGATTGTAATATAATTTGATTAGAATTAATAGTTTATTTAATAGTATAAGTTTCTTGAGATGTACTAGAGGTTACATTGACTTGAGTATGAACATGGACACTAAGAGTAGGCTAACTAGAGGAATGAATAGCCATAATAATTGAGATACTAGCAAAGGAAAAAGAAGAAGTAGTAGAGAAATTTGAAGGCATGAAAGATTAATTATTCATGGAATAATTCATAGGGTGACTTACCCCAAGACTTATATAAACATTATGTGTGGGTGAAGGTGGAAAATTAGGGTAAGGTCCCATCATGAGGTTACATATTATTATGGGATCCTTTCCTTGATATTGATGGTTTAATTGATGAAAAATATCATTTCGACATATATTCAAGATCACTTTCATCATTGAAAATAGGAATTTTTAGAATAGTTAAGTGGATCCAAAGTTTTGGAAGGTGACCTATATCTTTTAGTTCTAATGTCCATATGAACATTACTTACATTTGTATTTATATAAAAGTAGAATTAAGGGAAGAATGAGGATGTTTAGGGGGGTTAGTTAAATTCATCATAATGTATTTATTTTATAGTTTAGTTTCATAAAAAATGTACCGCATGTTGAAAGGTAAATAAAAAATTATTAATATGGAAACCTACTTGGTCGAGATGGTTGACCTAGTTGGATAGACATGTAAAATTAATAGTTTGGAAACCTAGTGAGTCAAGTTCGACAACTAATTTGGGAAAACATGGATAATTAATAGTCTCAAAATCTATTAGGTTGAGATGGTTGACCTAGTTAGGTAGATAAGGATAAATAATACTCTAGAAACATACTAGGTCAAGCTATTTGACTTAGTTAAGAAGATAAGGAAAGACAGATTTTACAACCTACTAATTTGAGTTGGTCATAATAATTTTAAATGTTTGAAAATATAGAGTTTTAAAAGCCTACTACATCAAGTTAATTAACTTAGTTGTGCATGTATGAAAAGATAAAGTTTCAAAATCCTATTAAGTTGATTTGGTCAACTTAGTTATGTGGTAGGTAAAGATATATTTTTTAAATCCTAATAAGTCAATTTGGCCAACTTATTTATATAGGTAGTAAAATATAGAGTTTTAAAAGTCTACTAAATCAAACTAGATAACTTAATTTATAGGCAAAAAAAATACAAATGTAGACTAGGTCGAGATAGTCAACTAGTTCACTCTAGAAATTTTTAATAACAAAATAGATGATGTAGTTTTTAAAAACATTAAATCAAACATAATACAAAATACTAAGTTTAGCCTATTCAACTTCATATTTTCACATAAAATCAACTAGGTTATTGCTAGATAATCTAGTTAAAACACATAACACATAATTATATCAATGCTCATCAATATAGTTTGAAATACAACAAATAATAACAAGAAATAAGGAAAAACTAATTTTTTAAATACTAATGATAAATAATTATCAAAAAAGAATATTTTTTATTTGATAGGGTAAAACGCTTTTGAAATCGGAGCTATGAACCAAGACAGTGAGGGTTTTGACAACTGGACCCACATTCAGGCATAATAAAGAGGATAAAAATATCCCTTAAAAATAATAATAAAAAAGAGGGTTTTAAGGTTCCCCCAAAATTAAATAATAGAATCAAAGGTACCCATGACATTGGAGAGACTAACGAACATGAGGGTTTTAAGAATTCCCATAACCAAGGGATTTAAGGATTCCCACAACTAGGGGTTTTAAGGAGCCTATAACCTAAAAGTATAGTAGATAGTGTTTTTAAGGCTCCATAAAACTTTTAAAAATTAATTAAAGGTCCCCTGGACTGAGGCAAGATTAGAGAACAAGAGGGTTTTAAGGGTTCTCACAACCATGGGTTTTAAAGTTCTCATAACCTATAATACATAATGGTATTGTTAAATGGTGAATCTCAAAGGGAAATATCCCTTCATCATGACTTATTTAAGGGTAATAAAAACCAAAATATCCACTTGATAAGGAGGTATTCCACCATCAAGGACTTTTTCATAGCCACCGCATAACATAATTATAGCGAATGGGTTTATCATCCCACTAAGAATCATAACCTGCCAAAACATAGTAAGAGGCAAACAATATAATGTAAGTTTAAATGGAAATGAATATTTTACACATATGAGGACATATAAATAGATTACACATAGCTAATTCATAATAATTGGGTTGATTCTCCCACTAAGATCAATAATATGTTCAGAGCACAAGGGGGTTTTAGGGCTCCTACAACCTTTAAGCATAAAGTGTGAGGGTTTTAAGGTACCCAAAACAAAGGGTTTTAAGGATCCTATAACCTTGAAAACATAAATGAGCTTAAAAAAATTCATTTAAAATGGTTGACACCCTTCATCATGTCATTTTTGAGGACATAGACAAACTGAAGAACTTTTAGAAGGGAAGGCCTTCTACCACCTGAGTCTTTTTCCCAACTACTACTCAGCCAAATCATAGTGAGTGGGATTCTCCTCCCAATAATATTAAAAAATTTAATATATCATAACATAGACCCAAAAAATCATAAGGATGCTATAGAAAACCTGGGTCCTCCTAAATCTAGCAAAAGGCCTTCCATAGAGTTAAGAACTTTGAAAAAGACCAAAGTAACCATGCCTAAAAAAGATAAACATAAATTTCCATTTCTCAAGCAAAAAGTAAGGGTTAAAACATGGCTTCCTCTAATATCCATGTAACTTAAAAAACTAGAGGAGTGGGTTCCTATAATACCTATCTTAACCCAAAATGGGAAACTAGGGAGAGATCCACCATCATCCACCCCATGAAAGGACCACAAAAGGACAACCAAGTCAAAAGAGACTAATAAAAAAATGGAATACCGAGAGTGGGATCCTATAACACCTAAATTACCCTAAAAAATGATCCTAGGGGGGATCCTCCATCATCCACCACATATAAGGAACATAGAAAAGTAGGCAAGCCATGAGAGATTGAGGTACAAAGGGAAGGCCTAAAACCTCCACTAGTTTGAAAGATCTCATGACCATGGAAAGACCCAAATATAATCCAACTAAAAATCATGCAAATAGAACCATGCCAATGGTTAAAATACCAGTAAGTGTGCTAGGTAGGGTCCTTACTAAGGCCTAAAGACCATAATCTAAAAAATAAAGTGTCATGCTTTTTCTAATAAAAGATATTCACTACACTAGTATAGGAAGCTTGCCAAGACATTATGTTTGGCCAAGAGTCTGAGATAAAGAAACCACAATACATATCTATTAAATGACCCAATATAGACATAATTTTTTATTATACCATTTTGGGGATGGATGAGGGAAGGGAGAAGTCCTTTCCCAGAGTCCAAAATACACCATTGACCAAAAGAAGACTAAATTATACCTCTTACCATTCTTCCACCTATCATACATCGATGACATTACTTGTAACATTTTCCAAGGTTTTTTTGAGAACCCTCTTTACACTCCTCAGTCTCTTATGACCCTAGTCATAATCATCATCATCATCCTCATCTCTTCCCTCCTCCCCTACAGTTTCTTACCCACCCCAATATTCAAACTTCCCTCCCATTGCATACACCATTATAAATAAATATAGGGAATCTATACTAAAAATGTTTGTTTGATATTATAGGTTCCCAAAGTTAATTTCCTATCCATTGGATAGTGATGGACCAATGTTTCATAGCACTGACCATGGAAGAAGTATTGTTCCCATACTAATTTTCAAGAATAAGATGGAATTAACTTCTTGGTACTAATGGATAATTGATTCACCATAAGATCAAATGGATTGTTGGATTCCTAAGGTTCAATACAAGGGGAATCCCAAACATTTATTAAATACCATGAGGTACATGTAAAATAAATACTATATTTGTCTCTCTACTATGGCTATGAGTATTGGGAAAGCCTCCCATGGCATGATATATGTAAATTATAGACATATCATAAATAAACTATCATGTATCCCTTCATGATAGTAATTGAGTATTATTAAAATTACTAGTTCATATTTTTTAGGGAAATCAAGATAAAGTGAAAATAAATTCAAAAATCAAGTGTAAAAAACTAATTTGAAATTAAAAAAGTAAATAAATAGGCAACCAACAATTTTCAAAGTAAAAATGAGATTAATTACTAAAAAAATAAAGGGAATTGCCTTCCTTACGATGAAAGTAAAACATATAGAATAAGGTTGAGCAGGATGATCTAGTTTAGAAAATAGAACATGATAAGGTTGATGCTAGTTGAAATAGTATTATATAAAAATTGGGAAAAGCAAACAAGGTCATCCAATTTGGTTTAGTTTTTTGGTAGGGAAGAAAAACATAGAACTAAATTTACCTTGTCAACTTAATTGACTACATGATATAGTTTTAAAAATCTAAAAAATTATCAAAAATATAGTATAAATTTTAAATACTAAGTAATTTTACTAAAAATAGAAATAACAAACTGAGATAGTTGACAAAATTAAAGTATGAGGCTAGTTAGAATTAAATTGAGCAATATAACTAGATTAACTAAGTTAATTTAGTTGGTTGAATATGAGTTATGAAGATCTAACTACTAACTAGGTCCTCTAGGGTTGATTTAATTCTATAGAGTCAAAACTATAAAAAAAAAAACAAAGAGATTAAATAGGCTATAGAAAGCTAAAAATGAAAATATTAAAGTAAGACTAGGTTGAAAAGCATGACCTAGTTGGATAAAAACTAAAAAATAAAGGCTAAAAAAATTAATTAGGTCAACCAACATGACCTATTTAACTGGAGGTGAAACCTTGTAAGCAACAAAAAAAATTGGGTTGACCAACATGACCTAGTTGACTATGGATGAGAACCCTTCAAACAAAGGATAAAATTAGGTCAACCAGTGTGGCCTTATTGACTATAGATCTTGTATCTTAAAATAAAATAAAAAATTGGGACAACTAGTGTGATCTTGTTGAATATGAATGATAAGCCTATAAACAAAGGATAAAACTTGGTCCATGAATACAACCTAGTTAACTATATATTTTGGATAGATACAAACAAATGTTAAAACTATGTTGACTAACAAGACCTAGTTGATTGTAAATGAAAAATTAAAAATTCAAAGGTTAGATTCAAGTCAATTTCACTAAAATGTATAAAACATATTAATAGAAATCTAAAAATTATCCTACTTAGTAAGACCAAGATCAGATAAGGGAATCAACTAACATCTATTGTGATAATTTCTATATCAGGGTCATGACCAAATTGGATTTGTTAAACCTAACCAAGGGATCTATTATCACACAACACTAAATGAGAGGGTTCCAAATACCATAGTCAAGTAACATTATGAAATAACCCTATCTATGTCTTCTAATACATAAAACAAAAATAATATAGTGCTCACTAGATCTTATGGTACAAATGGAGATGACTTACAAACAAAAAATTGGGTGATCATGGTAGGAAAATGAGGGCATAGATCACCAAAGGTGGAAGATGGTGAGAAAAGAATACCCTATTTATATATGAATTTTAAGTATAGAGGTAATTTAGGCAAGGATTTATACATTAAAAACTTATTACTTTATGCAACATTTGTTTATCAAATGAAATAACAAAAATTAAAGATACCTACCTTAGGAAGAACATGTCAAGTCTCAATCTCTCCCTTAGCCAATAGTGATTTGAAATATATTTTTGTTTCTTTGTAAGGATCACAATATATGAATCAGATTTATGCTAAAATACTCCTACTTTTTATCTAATACTTCCTAGAAGATAAGCTATCTTCCCTCCAAGGCAAACCCTAAGCAATGGCTCCTTCAAATGTACATGTAGTATAATTGTGACTTGTAATAATGTGAAAATAAATGTTCATATTATTGGATTGAAATTGAAATGACATTTATATCAATGTATAGGTCCTAACCCATCCATAATTTTAGATGAAAATATCAACCAACATGACCTAATTTTAAGAAAGTTACCATTAGGCCTAAAACTAGGTCGACTAGGCCAACTTAGTTCCATAATGTGCACTTTATATTTCATAAACGGATAAACCAAGATGAATTATTATGAAAAATGGGTGTTTGCTTAGTTAAGGACTATTTTATAGTATAATTTATTAGGTAAATAGATAAATTGGTTTTGTTTACTTATCTAAGAGGATCCCCATAATTGATCCAATCATATGGTCTAAAATTTTACTACAAATAACTACACATGAAAGAGATTGTCAAGATATTTACAACATAATTTGAATAGAGTTGATCTGACACCATATGTAAAATTTATGGTCTAATGAGCCTAAGGACAAATAGGTAAAAAAGGATAGGGGTTAATGATGATGTCATTATATCGACCAGACCTATAAAGAATTACCAGATGGACTAATCAGAGCCTAACACCTAGACCAATCATAGAGTGAAATGTGAAAGTGGGATACAAAATGGGTTTGTTTGGTATCTAGTCTTTGACAACACATATATTCATTATGGGCCCATGCTATTTTTTAGTTGGGGGTGCATCAACTAGTGGGGTCCTTTTTTATATGGAAGGGGGCCCTATCACCAATATTTATATTGCATTAGAAATGTTTTTATATATAAACCCTTATAAATCCTTTAGAATAGTGTATCTGGGACTAAATTACCAATATGTTTAAAACTTAGTGCATAAGCCACCTTCTGGAATCTTATCCAATCCAAGAACTAAGACTGATGGATTCCAAGGCCAAGTATAAATGGTCTTCATGACTAATATACAAGGTTAATAAATTTATATTTAAACATTTTGTTTATTGAAATCCTAATGAATGTTGGCTAATAAAGTACTAAGGAATGATAAAATGGGGAATGCAAAACATGGTATTCAAACCCAACACCTCCCATAACCCATTTTTTGTTCTTAATCATTGGTTCACACCTAAGTTTGGAAACTATAAGTAAGTATTTGATTTATATTCTTTAATTTAGGGATTTTATATCTTAAAAGAAGGTGATTTTGTGGTAGTTGAACCACACACATTAGAAATATAAGTTCCTTAACCAAAATGCCATGACCTTAAAAATGTTATAAAAGGTACTATATTACATTTATTCTTTAATTTTTGTAACTATTAGCCCTTTTTAAAAGGAGAGAAAGAAAGATATTATAGGAGTGTTATTGGGAATTGATTATTTATCAACTAGAGTCTTCTTAGAGATTGTACAGAGGAATATTATTATTAAATACTATATTTTTTTATGTAAATAAGAAAATTATTACATATTTTTAATTAGATTGATTCAAAATTAGACCCAAAGATGTATCCATTATTGGGTGAACTCTATATGCAATTAGAAATGCATCATGTCTATAAATCAATCTTAACTCAGAAAAGATAGATCATACCATATACTTCTAATTGGGGATATATTAGATAATCAAGAACATGACCAAGATGGAGATCTACTACACATAATTATGGGATCTCTTACCATAATACACTATGATATGGAGGGTCATAAAGCCTCCAATCAAGCACAATAATGCAATAATCTTGAGTATTTTGTTTTGATATCTCACTAAACTAATAACAAGTAAAACAAATCTAATCTAGTGTTCAACAAAGATTATGGCACAAATTGGGGGTTAGAAATAATAAAAGTAAATATGCATAGAAGACATATACTCATGTCAATGTATACAAAATCCTAATATATTAAAGAGAAGTGAAAATGTATATCTATCTACTCTTACGAAGGAGGAACAAAGTTAGGAATACTAATCTTTGAAGATGAACCTGTCAAGCCTCAATCTCTCCCTTGGACATGGTGATTCACAAGAGGTTGTTTTGGTATGTAAGAATGACAAATAAAAATAATCTCTAGGATACACAACTTCTCAAAGCATCCAAAATACTTATTAGAATACAAGATCCATATTTATAAAGAAAGTATAAAACCCTAAGCTTACTCTTCAAGTAGAATGGTGGATAAATAGATGTGAAATATATCTTACTTATTATCTTCTATGAGTAATGGAAAAATGAACTTGTATATATAGAAAACTCTAAACCTAAATTATCAAAAAAATTAAAGATGATAGGGTTGACTCAATCGATCTAATATTATTTAACCCATGCTAAAAATATACTATGTTGGCACTGTGGGCTAATGACAAACAATAGAGGGTTGACACTACTGACATAGTTATAAAACTACTAAAAATGGATTTAAGTTAAGAAAAGGTAAATGAATGTGGAAAATGATTGGAGGGTGTAATATAGAATAATAATCTTAGGGATAAGGTTTTTAGGATATAAGTGTGTAGATAAAAAGTGGCAAAAGGGATGACAATCATATGAATCACCAATGGTCTACCCATCCCTTTCCCAATGCACCCCTAAAGGCATGCACTTAGAGAGATTGATACTCAACAGGTTATTGTAAGATATAAAGTGTCAATAATTGATAAAAGTTTGAAATTATTATGTGTATACATATACCCCACTCAAATCTCATCACCTATCATGTGAGTGCAACATGGGATTATACTTTAGGAAATAGAACATGATAACGCATAACGTTGATGCTAAGTAAAGTGCAGTAAGCAATAAATATGATAAATGAAAGGACATAATTGATGCTATAGATAAAGAATTAGATTGAAAGATAAGTGAAGGCATCCAATGTGAAAAACATTAGGTAAACCTATAGAAGTTAGTGCAAAAAATAGCCAAAAATTATAAAAATTGGAAGATAGGCATATAGTGTGGAAAATATTCTCCACATCATCATGATTTTATAACATTTTATGGCTCAAAAAATAGAGTATTAAAAACAAAGATATGGTTAAAATAAACAATATGATATAAAATGTAAGGGGTTGGTAGGTAGAAACAACTAGGTCAACCTGGTTGACCTAGTAGGCTGAAATTTTGCAAAATCCACACTGTCAACCTAGTAGGTATGTGTTGACCTATTATGTTTTTTAGATTGCCAATTTAGTACATGACTACCAACCTAGTATAAAAATACACTTTACCAACTTATTATTAAGAGGGGAAAAATTAAAGGATTAACTTAGTTTATTAAGTCAACCTGGTCAAAATAAGGAAATTTTGGTTAACCTAGTGTTTGTTAAGGCAAGGTTAAAATATTGAAGGTAAATAAATGACAAAATGATGTAAAATGATTTTAGAACACAATAAATCATGTAAAACATAAATGGCAAAAAGGAATGTAGAACATACTAAGTCTTTTTGGGAGGCATGTAAAACATGAATGGTAAAAAGGAATATCAAAGCAAAAAAACATAAACAAATATATGTAAGTGACAAGTAACCTAATATAAGATAATCATGTCAAATAAAACATAAATAAAAATATGAATGGCTGAAAATGAAATGTAAACAAGATGTAAGACAAAAATCAGGAAGTCATACATAAATAGAAACATGTTAGAATGATAATTGTCATATGTAACATATGTGAAGTCTATAAGAATAAAAAAAGAACATGATACATAGATGAAAATTAAAATCTCAAAAGGATGAAAAACTCAAAATTAGTGATTGTTTTGAGATACAATGTAAGAAAACACAACCACCTAATGACATGACTAGTATGACAAAGAGATGGTGTGGTAATTAAATGGTGTAAGGGTGTTTGTTAGCAAGGCATGGTCCTATCGAAGGTCTTACAATGCAACTCACAAACTATAAACCGAGAGGCATAATAAGTTAGATGTGATCAGGGATGTGATCAACTAAAATCAATTTCCAACAAGGGTAATATAAGGAAAATTTTATGTGAATAAGGAATGTGAGGTACCACATGGGTGATGTGAACATCCTTAGTAAGAATGAGACATACTAGGCAAGTGAGAAAGGCTAAGAACTATCAACACCAATGACTTAGGACATTTTGAATAATGAACACAAATTTTGGTTTAACAAGTGAAGTATATAGATCATCCCATGAAGGCTATATGTATGAAAAGTAAAATGGACCTATATTCACAAAATGTTTTCCCCATTCTTTAGGACCCCTTACAAAGTTGTTGATCTACTATGAATATTGGGTACTTGCATAAGCAAGTAGGTAGCACTAAAATATTTTTTATTCTCCTTTTCTAATCTACTAGCCTACTGCACCTCAATGGGACCTCAGATCTATTTTAAGGCTAATTATGGATTTTAAGCTTTAACTATAAAAAGGATATGTGCTTGAAATAATGTATTTTAGTGTGATTTGACTTTTAGAATTTTTAATGTTACCTTGTGGATCATTATTTTTTGTTAAATGATTTGGATTTTAACTTTCTTTTTGGATTTTTTATATTCCTCCTCCATACAGATTTGGAAGACCAAACATGGGTGTTAAAGATGAAAAAAACAAGAGAGCTTACAATTGGTCACTAGAGAAAAGGACCTAAATACCAAGGTGTCTAAATACTCCTAGAATTTCCGACAAGTAAGTGTGCAATATTAAAATTGACTGATGTGAGCTTCAAATGAAAGGAAATAAGGGAAATATGGGGATCATAATAGATACATCTATGTAATAAGTGATATAATGATGAATATGCTCGTAGATAATCACAAGGAGGTAAAATAGTACTATGAATGAGATGGGGCTATACTTATGATAGTCATGTCACTGGAGAAGCCATGTTAGCCTATAATGGATCTAAAACAATTGCAAATTAAAGTAGTAGTCATCCAAAAAAGTGGTTTAAATATGTATTAAAGTGGTAATTTATGAATAATTCATAGTCCTATTTATGGTCTTATACTTTAAACCACAAGCTGAACACTAATGAGGTGAATGCTAAATAAGGGTAAAAATAATCATAAAGCTACCAAGGCAAAAAATGGCCTAAAAATACAAAAATGAAAGAGATATACAAGAACCAAAATGAAAAGAAATTCAAAAGGTAATGTGTAATAAAACCAAATAACATAAAGGAAAATAATGTTGCTAGTAAATTGAAAGTAAAAGACGTAAAGTGCACAAAAAGAAAGAAACACGAGACAAGTAAAATATACGATAGCATCTTATCAAAGATGAGCATGCGAAATACAAGTCTATAAGTCTCAGAAGGTTTCTTGAAGCTGAACTTGGTTGTTATTATGCATTGTAGAATAAGAGTGGGCATCATAATATTCCCTAACATATGAGGTGGAGTGAGGTAACATTAAACAATTAAAATGATTTGTGTTGGGTTGGTAGGTACATTTGGAGATAGGTAAATGTGTTGGTTTGTTAGATTTTAAGGATGTTTAATGTGATATAGGATGTGTAAAAGAGGTGTGAAGAGGTAAAGGAGGTAAAGGAGGATCATGTATGATATGCTTTGGAGTAGGAATTTGAACTAGGTACTCTTTTGGTTCATGTGACCTAAGAGTTTGAGGTTCAATGGATGCAAAAGTATGTTTAAAGTTGTTCATGCTAGCTATCTTTTCCTTATTGGTGTAGAAAGAAGGATTAACTATGGTTTGATTAAAATTAGTGGATGAGGTGTAGGTATGGGATAATTATTTTTGATCATTAGGTAGTTGATGTTGATGTGATTGATATTATTAATTTTGAATTTGAGAAGCTTGAATATAGTCTTGATAACATTATTTTGTGAGAGTATAAACATTAAAATGTGCACTAAGGAAGAAAGAACAAATTAGTGAAGATCATGAAAAGAATCATAAGAATGACCCATAGTATCATTTCACCAACAAAATTTGTCAGGATTATACCATTTTTGAGGAGGTTTGGAAGGATCAAATATCATGGATTTAGAGGGTGGAAATTTATTTTTAAGTTGTTCTGGACTCAAGGGAGGGTGGGTCGGGTTAAAATTGGGTGAATTGGATGCTCCACTTTGAGTTTGGGTAGGTTTGGTTGAGTCAATGTTATGATAAAATGATTGGAAAGGATCTTTATTAGTTTTTGAGGTGTTTCAAATTGAGTCATAATAAAGTCTTCCCTTTTTATTGGTCTAAGGCTTTGTCTAAAGTTTTAGGTGAAAAGATTCAAAATTTGTATTGAAGGGGAGATTTAAGAGTAGTAATAAATAGTTTTAAAAAAGTATTATCATTCATGTTTTGGTCCACTTTATGAGTGAGAGACTTCCATCATTTTATGAAAGTGTGAGTAGATTCATTTGTATTTTTCTTGGCATTGATGAATTGACTAAGACAATTTTCAAGAAGGTTGTCATGTTAGAATCATTCACTAGAGCATCGACTAAATCCTCTAGTTGTGAGATGGAATGTCTAGGAGTTTAGTTGTACCATTCAAGTAAATCACCAATAAAGGTTTTATCTAAGATCTTGGTGGTATCAAAGGTGTTAGTTTCGACCATTCCTTGTAAATATTATCAAAAGACTTAAGAAAGATAGTAGGGTCCTTAGTCCCATTATATGTGATAGTTGGAGAAATGTTTCCAATATCTATAGATGCAATGAATGGAGATAAAGGTTCATTTTGAAGATGTTGAAGAATTTTTTTATTCATTAGAGGTTGAGGTATGATATTTTAATTGGAATATCTAAGGGGAAGAGGGACTAAATTTTGATTTGGTCGAGACATGATGACTTGAGGTGGTTGACTAGTCATATTTAATAAATGTTTTTGCATGTTCATTATTTGATAATGATTAGTTGTTTACATGATGTTCATTTGTTGTATGACTTATGAAAGAAGTTGAGTTGTATCAATTGGTGGGTTGGTCTTTGTAGGAGGGGCATTAGTGTTAAGAGGAGGATTATTTGTAGGTGGGATTCCCAATAGTAGTATTAGTTGTCTTAAGTGTGGTAGAAGAAGAAGGAATCTTGGTAAAACCACCATTCTTGGTAGGAGTGTAAATATTATTATCATCAATATTTTTGAATAATTAAGAATCATATGGATTATAAATTTGAGTGTTTTCAACCATGTTACTTTGGGAAGTGATAAGGCTTGGTGATCTTGTTATGGGTATAAAAAGAGGATAGTGAACATTGGTGTAAAAAGAGGTGGAACATAATGTGAGGTTATAAAATTTGATGTAGATGGGTTGATGAGTTTACAAATTATAGGTTTAGATGTTGTAAAATTGGTATAAGGTATATGATTGTCATGTTTTGGTATATGTCTAATAATATTCTCTAGATCTACTATATGGTATGGGGTAGATTGAGATTGAGAAGATTTAGAATCATATGATTAAGAGATGCACTAGAAAGAGTTATCTTATATGGTGGATAGGTAGGATAGGAGATCATAACCCATGTAAATTTATAATGGGTTGATAATATCAATAAATAATTTTATAAGAGGATTTATGATGCCAAGTAGGAGTGGATATCAAAAAGCTAGGAGGAAAAATAGGGACAAAATTAGCCAAAAAGAGGGACAATGTTGAATGATACTAAGTCTAGATAGTCAACCTAGTTGGGATAGTGCAATAAATAAGAAATGAAAGTGTGAGCTAATTATAATCATATAAGTTTTAATTCTAACTTTGAAACACAAGACAATGTTTATTCAGACAATAGTGTATGCAAATAATACTGAACAGAGTTGATAGTATCACTTATGTATTACATAAGCAAGGGTATGAAAAATAACTATGTCAATAGTGTTAACCTAGTATTTTATACAAAACACATAATATATAACTATGCTAATATGGTTGACCTAGTTGACTATACAGGGGTACTTTTAAAGACTACAAACTATGAAAATTAGAACTATAACAAATGATAGAAATGAAAGATATAAAGGAACCTTGGTGGGTTGGAAGATGCTTAAGATTGAATTTTTTTTGTTTAAAGCTACTTGAAAGTTCTACCAACTAAGTCAATTGGGTTGACCCAATTTTTTAAAACCCTATTACTGAAGATAACTACATCAATAGTCTTAACCTAGTTTTTTTGGAAGTCTAAAAATATACAGGGTTGACCTAGTATGTTTTATGTACCTGATGAAAAACCTACACAAATAGAATAGAATCATACTAATGTGACTACGTGTTAAACATGCACATAAAATTTAGAGATATATTGACATTTTCAACCTAGTATCATAAATATATGAGAAAAAAATGGTAAAGTAATGAAAAATGTAAAATAAAACTTACAAGGGTTGGATTCATGTAGGGCTCACTAAAATTTATGCAATCAAAAATTAATAATGTCTATAAATCAATCCTAACTTAGAGAAGATGGATCATACCATACACTTTATATTTGGGATACATTAGACAATTGAGAACTTGACAAAGATGGGGATCTGTTAGACCTAATTAGGGGATCTCTTACCACAATACACTATGTTAGGAAGAGTTCTAAAACTTCTAGTCAAGACAATCATGAAATAAACCTAAAGGAGTCCAGTGTTTTGATATCTCACTAAACTAATAAAAAGTAAATAAAATATAATCTTTGTCGCACAATGTAGGGGTTAGAAATAATAAAATTAAACATGCATAGAAGACATATACTCATGTCAATGTATACAAACTAATGATGCATGGAAGATAAGTATAAATGCATATCTATCTACTCTTACAAAGGAGGACCAAAATAAGGAATACTTACCTTTGAAAATGAACCTATAAAACCTCAATCTCACCCTTAGACAAGGTACTTTGCAAGAAGTTGTTGTGGTATGTAAGGATGACAAAGAAAAATTAGCTCTAGGATACACAACCTATCAATGCATCCAAAATAATTATCCACAAGATAAGATCTGTATCTCTAAAGAAATTATGAAACTTTAAGCTTTCTCTTCAAGTAGAATGGTGGATAAGTAGATGCATAATATATCTTACTTCTTTTCTTCTCTCAATAATAGTGAAATGAACTTGTATAAATAAGCAACTTTAACCCTAAACCATTAGAAAAATTCTAACCAACAGGGTGAACTCAGTTGACCTAGTATTGTTTAACCCATGCTAAAAATGAACTATGTCGGCACTATGGGCTGATGATAAACAATAAAAGGTACACACTACCAATTTAGTTATAAAACTACTAAAAAGGGAATTAGGCTAGAAAAAGGTAAATGAAAGTGGAAAATGACTAGAGGAGGGTGAAATAGAGAATACAAATCTTAGGGATAAGGTTTTTAGGAGACAAATGTGTAGATCACAAGTAGAAAAAGGGACAAAAATATTATGAAGCACCAATGGTCTACACACCCCTTTCCCAGTGCACCTCTTAAGGTGTGTACTCAGAGAGATTGAGACTCAATAGGTTCCTACAAGATAAAACATTTCATTAATCAATAAAAGTTTGAAAATATTATGTGTATACAAACTCCATTATCAACCCATTTGTACTTTTATCTATTTATTGATTATTCTTGATTTTAGTTATATTTTTACATACTAGGCTTTATTAAATAAGCCAATTTTTATGAAATTTTGAGAAAAAATTATTATGTATTGGGAAATGGAGACTTTGATTAAGTTTGAATAAATACTCCATTTCAGATCAAATTTGGTATCAGGCTATTGATTAGGATTAATTTTTTTTGGTTTTATTATTTATAATTTTCTATTTTGAATGCTAACCAAGTCTAAGTTCAAGCATAGATAAGGATCTCTTGAAAAGAATAACCCAAAAATTGTTTCAAAATGTGCAATGCAAAGTAAAACATTGAAACCTCATAGGGAATAATGAAACCCATAAATGGCCATCTATCAAGCTTTTATAGAGATGAAAAGCATGGTGGAGGAATGGTACCAAGAAAGGAATAAGAGGATTAGAGGTAAATAAGGGGAATAAACCAATGGTAAGGGTAAAAGAGAGGAAACTCATAAATCTCCTCCATATCCTTATAAACCTTCTAGTTCCTCTTTTCATGATAAAAAATAATGATTATGTTCCCTCTGTTTTAAAGCTTGATGTTATGTTTGATTTACTGATTTATAATGGAGATCTTAATGTAGATAAATTAGATCATTATATAAATAATATTGAATTATAATATAGGGTTTATAATATTGAAAATGAGGAATAGAAAACCCAATTATCTACTCTTTGGTTGAGTGGTACAACACTCATTTAGTGGGAGAGTAAGACACAAGAGGATCTATTGAAAAATTGTAAAGTGATTTTTTCTTGGAATGATTTTGTTTCTAAATTGAAATAATAATTTTATTTATTGGGTTATATGTAAAAAGATACTATGTATTGGAAAAAATTAAGGCAAACCAAGAGTCGAAGTGTACAATATTATCAATAATTTATAAAAGGGGCTTTGGTTTTGGGCATTCCACTTTACACTCATGAGACTCTTTTAAAGTATATTGGTGGGTTACATAGTTATATGAGTCATAAAATAATCATGTTTAATACCACTCAAATTTATTAATTTTGACTGAGATACCCACATTTAATCAAGGGGTAAGGTGACTAAGGAAAAATTCACAAAGAAACCAAGAAAACTACCTAAAATTAAAGGTAAAGGAAAGGGTAAGATGAAACACACTTCCACAATAAAGAAAGAGGATGGGAAGAATTTTTAAAATTGAAAAAAATAAGGTCATGAATATGCTAAGTGTTAGAGGCTCCATCAAAAACTTAGGCAAAAAAAATTTGGGAACAAGAAAGGTAATAAGAAGACTACAATAGTACATCAAGATCTTGGATTTGATTCAGGTAATGAAAACAAGAACACTACTATGGGTTTGAAAGGTTCATATTATTTCTCTTATAACACTAAATCTCATAATTCTCAATCTTATTTTAATTCCAATTCTATTCATGATGAAAATAATAGAAATGAAATTTTCCACATAAGGGTGATTTATAAACATACTAAAATAGATACTCTTTTTGATATAGGATCACAAGCTAATAATATTTATGAAGAAGTTGTCAAAAAATTAGGAATTAAGAATAAACCACATCTTAATCCATACCCTTTGGCATGGGTGTGTGATCATGCAAAATTGTAAGTTACTAAGACATGTAAATTAAGATTTACAATCACCTCTAAGTTCATTGATGAGTTATAATTAGATGTGGTTCCAATTCATATTTGTGTAATTTTACTTGGATGTCCATATTTTTATGATATAGAATCAATATTTATAGGGAAGAGAATAAATATTTAATTATAAAATATGGGGTTGAATAAATTCTAAGAGCCCATCAAATAAAGGCAGATTTATCACTGGAATCTATAAGATAAATGAAAAGGTTGCTTAATGCAAAAAAAATGTACTCATGATTGTAAAAGCCAAGTATGATGATAAAACTAAGGATCTATGAGGTTTTGATCTTAACATAAGCATGAAATAGTTAAGTTAATGTCTAACTATTATTATATTTTTCAGGATCCAAAAGGTTTACCTCCTTAAAGGGATATACAACATAAGATTCAACTACAACAAAATGCACCTCTTATTAACATTGGCATGTATAGGTTTTCCATTGTGGAAAATTAAGAAATAAAGAAGAAATTCTAAGATTTGATCAAGAAATGGGTCATTCAGTCAAGCACTTTTCCATGCCATTTTCCAATTATTTTGGTTCCAAAGAAAGATGGAACTTGGATAATGTGTGTGCATTCATAAGCATTGAAAAATATAACAGTTAAAAACCACTACTCTCTTCCTTAAATTGATGATTTGATATACCAATTATTATTTTTTGTTTATTTCACTAAGTTAGACTTAAAAAGTGGTTATCACCAAGTTAGGATTAGACAAGGTGATATTTTGAAAGCTACTTTTAAAACTAAGCAATGTATTTTTGAATGGATGGTTTTGCCCTTTAGGCTTTCTATTAAACCAACCACCTTCATTTGGGTTATGAATGATGTATTTAGGCCATTCATAGATGATTTTTTTTTATTATACTTAGATGATATTTATATCTATATTAAAATTTGGGAATAACATGTTAAACACATTTAAAAAGTCTTAAATACATTGTAAAAGGATAAATTGTACTTTGAAATGTCTAAATGTGAATTTTATAAAACATTTTTAGTTTATTTAAGCTATGTAGTAGGGGGTGGTGAACTAAAAATTTACCCTTTTAAAGTTGAATCCATTATGAAAAGGCCTAATCCTAATAATGTTAAATAAGTTATAATTTTTCTATGGATAGGCCAATATTAGAAGAAGTTTATTGATAACTTTTCATTTATTACATCTCATTTGCATGATTTGATGAGTAATAAACATGTCTTTTAGTGGGGAGTCAAGCACAAAAAATCCTTTAACAAGCTAAAATAAAAGATAAGCATAACCCTAGTCTTAACACTTAAAAAATTATAGCAACCATTTGAGATTGAAACATATGTAAGTGATTATGCCATGGGTGTCATTTTAATTCAAAAGAAAAAACCTACTTGTTATAATTAAAAACGTTCACAAGTTCTATAAGGAACTATACTAATTATTATAAAGATTTTTATGATTTAATACAAAGTGTGAAAAAATGAAAGCATCATTTAATGGGAAAAGAGACAATAATCCACACAAATCATTAGCCTTTGAATTATCTCCAATCATAATCAAAGCTAAAACAATCAAGTAACTTTCATTTGATGGGTTTTTTTCAAAAATTACATCTCATGACAATCTATAAAAAATTCACACAAGGTAAGGTTGTTGATATGTTTTCAATACCTCCTATTATTAATTTTTTTAGCATAGTTCTTTGATTCATGAAAGTTATAAAGAAAAATATGCTATAGAAGATGATTTTAAGGATGTTTATGAATATTTAACTCATGGTAATCAACTAAAATAATTATACTAAAATTTATATTATGGATTACTTTATCATCTTGTTAAAATTTTAATTCCACAAGATGAAAGAGTTCATGTGATTAGGAAAGCACATACTTCTCTTATTTCTAGTCATTTTGGCATTGTGAAAACTATTGTACAATTGTACAAATATTGTATTGGCCTTGGATGTATAAAAATTTAGGTAATTATGTAAAATTTTTCCTTATATGTGCCATTATCATTCTTAGTAACATGAATTTGGGATTGTACACACCACTTCCCATACCAACCCATCCATGGGAAAGTATTTCTATGGATTTTGTAAGAGGCTTTCCTATGTCAATAAACAACCATGAATATTTGTATGTGGTTTTGGATAGATTTATAAAACTGTGTATATTAATGATCTACAAAATATAGATAGCATGCAAGGAGAATGTATACTATTCTTCAACAATGTCGTTGAGTATTGTCATTGATGTTAAAGGTGCATCTTGCATGAGGTTGATGTAAAAGGTGACTAAGCCTAGTTGGAAATGTGTTGATGTGATAATAGGTATTGGGAGAGTGTTTTTATTGAATGATGTTGTCATTAAAGAGAATTTTAATTCAAAATAGATAATTTTAAGGAAACTAATGCCTTATGATTTCATGAAGGTATAGGTCATTGATGTCAAAGTTGCATAAGAGGCCTAGTCATGACATGAATAGGTATGTGCATAAAAATGAATGAAAACAAGAATGTGAAGGATGTATATCATTGTTTGAGAATTTATGTAAGGCATTAGAGTAATCATTAGAGTTTTAGGGTGAACCTATAGGGGTTAGGAACTTCAAACTAATCTTACACCTAGCCTTCTCTTAGACCCTACTGTTTCTATGCTATTTTCACTTTTTACATTCAAAGAGAGAATAAGAAACTAGAAGAAATGGTCTAAGGCTTGATGTACCTAGATGAATTCATGTGCACCGTTTATCCAGATGAAGTGAGAACCCCTCTTTGGTTGTGGAGGATGACACCTGCAAAAAAAAGAGACTAAAACAAAGAAGGCATTAGATAAGGAGATGGTGGGCTACCAAGCGAAAGCTTGATCCCAAAAGCAAAATCTTGAGGGATGTCAACCCACTGATTAATAAAAAGATGTCTAATAAATAGTAGAATAATAAAATACTACAATGATAAAGACTGAAAAGGAAATGGAAGCAAATGCTTACCTGAATGATGTTGTCAGGCTAGTCACAATCGCTGGTGTCGGTGGTCCTACTGCCGTCGGTTGGTCAGGGTCTACCGACGTCGATTAGTCTACCAACGTCGGTGGGGGAAGTGACTGGCGTCAGTCAGGGCAGTAGTCTGTGGATGAGGTTTGGATGATTTTTGGTCTGTGGACGGGTCTGAGATAGAGTTTTGGGCTTGGTTGAATGGTCTGGGGGTTTGGGTCTGAGAGTCTAGTTTTGGTTAATGGTTTGAGAGTCTGTGCAGAGGTCTGGGACAATGGATAGAATGTCAAAAAGGGACAGAGGGATAGAGGAGGCCAATAGGGAGACAGGGAGATAAGGATTCAAGTCTGGGTTGGTCTGTGACTGGCTGAAGGAGTGTTGATGGTGTTATTGCTTATGCTGTTGACGAAGGTAGAGTCCCTGTTGTTGATGTAGAAAACTGATGCAGAGTCCCTGGAGAGTGTTTCTTGATCTATACCTACAGCTAAAGAGTTAGTAGTGGAAGAGAGAGGAGCCAAAGATTGACGGATTGAAGGATTCAAGAGTCGAATGTGAGAGAGAGAGGCGAAGAGAGGGATAATAGATGCTGAAAATTGTTATGAAGGATACTGACACTGGCAATATCACCGAGGTCAGTTGATAGTTGGCCGATGTCGGTGGTTGGAAGGTAGGAAAAAGGCTAAAAATAGCCTTTCATCCATTTTCCCAACTACTGGGTCAGTGAGTCCAAGGAAGAAACGGTCGAAGGTGGCTAAATGGACGCGAGAGGTTAAAGGGGAGAAGTTGGAATAGGGGTCTAAGCATTAATATTGGCCATGTGGGGAATGAAGGGAATCCAAAGAAAGGTATCCAAGGGTGGTGAGGTGGCAAGGGGAAAGAGAAAAGGAGTTTTATTAATTTAAAATAGCTAATTATTTTAAATTAACAAGATATGGGTTAGGAGTGGTTAAGTGGACCAAAGGGGACTAAGAGGGGGAGAAAGGACCAAGGGGTAGACACGATTTCAGTGTCTACATTTGCCCCTTTTTGTCTTGTTGGTTGTTCTAGATGAACTGTAAGACAAAAATAGGAGTTGGTTGCCCCAGGTATGAGATAAGGTTGATTTCGTCTTGTTGGTTGTTCAAGTGAACTACAAGACAAAAACAAGAGGGTTGGGTTACCCTGATTATGGATGAGGTATTCCCCCTCAAAGCAGGAGTTAAGGGAAGGGAACCTGAAATCGGGTGCTGATTTGACAAAGAGTGGATAAAGATGGTGAATATGGAGTGTGAACGCTGCAAAAGTTGTGATTGCATGTATACCACTTCATGAGATGGTCAGGTCAAATTATCGCAAGTCGAGGGTCGAGGAGTGCCAAAATTCAAATAACCAAGCCCCAACATTTGGTCATCTACTGATTGGGTTATTCAATCTAAGCTGAATCTCCAATGGTCATCATGTTCCAGGTATCTTGGGCTCAGGAAGTGCTCCCAAAAACATGAAAAAGTCACAAGTAGTGGGGATCAACCGGCTTGCGATCCTATACTTGTGAGGATAAAAAAAGTCTATGCACAAGTTTGCTAACTAGTCGTGGGGTAGCATACATGCAAAAACAACCAAGGCAACATTGCTTTGGAAGTGGTCAGGGTTGGAGGAGATAGGCATGATCTCCATGGTCATTGGTCGAGGTGGATGGATGGATGAAAGAAAGTGGCCGAGCTAACCTTAGAACACTGAGTGCTGCCTACATAGCCCCTGTGTGAAGGGCCTCAGGCCAATGTAGTTCTCCCAAAAAGGGAGGAAGAGGGTCGAAGGTATGGATTGGTCTTAGTCAAGGTCAAGGTCATGGTCAAAGGATAGAAGGTTTTTCTATCAGAGAGATGAACAAACAGAGGGTGGTCGAGTTAACCCTAGAAGACAGTCGTGTCATCTGAGTGCTGCCTACATAGCCCCGGTCTTAAGGCCTCAGACCAATGTAGTTCAGGCAAAGGGTCCGAGTGGTAGATAGGTGGTCAAAGTGGTCAATAGATTGGTCTTGGTCATGACAAAATGATGAAGGAGAAGATGATGTTGCAGCCTTTTCCATATTGTGTGATGGTGTATTCTGCAACATTGGTCGAGGGGTCTTTCATTCCTATCAATTTTCCATAGTCATGATGGATGTATGCTAAAAATGAATTGAGGTCTATTTATGCTTCAACAAGTATTAGTTTATGCTTAACATAAATTGTGTCTGGTCGATAGTTTCCATGTGTATTGGTGTCCATAGAAACTATGTGAAATAGACTAGGTCATGTCGATAGTTTGAAAATGTTTGATTGGTTTGGTTTGGGTTTGGTTGGATAGATAATGATTTGGTTGGATGTGTGACCAAGATGTGTCAAACGTGAAAGGCAAATTGATCTTTCATTGACAAGGACCAGAATGATGGCATAGGTAAGGGGTTGTTTAGAAACAAAAGACCCATTCATGCATGACGTCGTTGACCATGGTTGTGTTAGAGAAGCAATCAAATCACTTGACATTAAGTGAGCTCAAAATCCCTTGAGTATGTTCGGGTGATAGGATTGATGTGATATGGAAGGGGGAACCCTTTTTGGTAGGAACAACTTTGCCCCTTTTATAGGTGACCCTAAGAATGGCTATAGACAAGTCCATGACTCTAAAGTTTTGTCAGTCAATTTTTTTTTTTTGAAGGCATACTGATCGATGCGGGAAGCCTGCGATGGGATATTGTCTTGCTTTGTGGTCATGTCATGAAGCTGATCGATGCGGGAAGCCTCAGAGATAGTGTTGTGTATGTAGCAAAATTTAGGCATAGCCATCCTTCGAGGGAGTGGTCTATATTTTGCTTTTTATGTTTTTGATATGACTTTGGCCTAGCTGTCCTTCAAGGGAGTAGTCTAGTAAATACAACAATGATGATGCAACTATTCTTCAAGGGAGAAGTCTACATTTATAGTTTATGACCTTGGAATATGCATCTCATTTTGATTTTTATTGGATTGATTTGTTGACTGGACTTTTGGTCATGGACTTGACTATAGAGGTTTAGAGGGTTTCCTTTTTATTAGGATGAAGTGTTCATGCTTGACAAAAGGGTTAGGATTGAGGGTTGAAGGAGATAGGAATGACGGTGACAGGGACTGCTCAAGGGATCAAGCTCAAGTTAAACGTCAAGTGAATAATTACTTGACTAACAGTGGATTGGTCAAAGATGCAAGACATAAAGGGGTTTAGGTTCTGACAAAATCCTGACCCATGATTGTGTTATGATGTAAGGTCCGAATCAATTGGGAGCAAACTTGCCCCATTGGCTTTGTTTCAAATTGGTCACATGTTGGTTGATGTTGAATGAGTTGGTTGATATTTGATCAAGGTTTGATTGAGGTCGGTTTGAACGTTTGGTTGAGGTCGAGTTGATGATCTGGTTGAGATCGGGTTGAATATTTGGTCGAGGTCAGGTCGATGCTTAGTTAGGATTAAAAGAATGATTGATATTTGGTCGAGACTGGGTTGAAAGGTTGGTTGAGGCTTGGATGAAAGTTGAATTCCCCCAGCGGCTAGAGGGAATGTTTGATAGGTTGGTCAAGGTCGATTGAGGCTTGGTGGTTAGATTGACTATGTTGATGTCGAATAAGGGGGTTAAAGGCAGCAAAGGGACCATAATCGGGCATGGAGATCCCGATTTAGGTGATGAGGTTTGAGAAGCATGGGTTGGTGTTGATGATTTGTCAAAGGGGTGGTCAACAAGATCCTTGATAATAAGGGAATCCTTTCTCTAGTGTTGACGAATGATAGCTTTAAGAGCGCAACAATGCTTAGTGTCATGTCCCAGAGTGTGGTGATAATGACAGAATTTAGAGTTGTCGAACCAAGATGGTCTTGATCCGAGAGTTGATGAGAGGGGAGGTGAGGAGGTTGAAGGTTTGTTGACGATGTGGACAAGAAGAAAGGTGTCTTTCTCTAAGAATTGGCAAATGACAACCTTGAGGGCACAACAATGCTCAGTGTCGTGCCCAGGCGTGCGATGATACGCACAAATCTGAGTGTCATCGAACCAGGGTGGTTTTGGTCTGAGGGATTGATATGGTTTAAGAGGGGGGAGATTGATGTGAGAAGACTACAACAATTGCCGCAATAGTAGGGCATAAGAACCTACTAATGAGTCTGAGTGTCTTGTTGCAGTGGGAGTTGATGACTTTGGTTTGAGAGGCATAAGAGGCATTGGTCGATGGATTGGAAGAGATATATGTCTGATGGGTTGAGAGAGTAATGGAGGTGACTTGACTTTGTGAGGTACGGGAGTAGGAAGCACCCCTATTAAACTGGATGGATGCGGGCCCAAAATTGAAGGTAATGATGAAGGTGGGGGAGGAGTCCTCCGGTGTGGTTTAATGGCCTTCATTGGTTTGGGGCGAGGGCCACTATTGTGCGAGGTGAGGTTAGATTCGGGTTTGGGTTCGGACATGGACGGAGGTGAGTGAGATGTAGCAATCTCAAGCAAATGGCAAGAGGAAACTATGATTGGGTCTTCCTCGATCAAAATGGGTGAAGAGACTAGTTTTTCTCTTGGTGGAGAAGAAATAGGAGAGTGTGGCTCTGCAGTTAGATAGAGCATAGGAATAGTCATGGTCTTGATGTGTGGTCTAGGCATGGGGAATGTATGATCCCCCATTGATGACAAAAAGGATGAGGGTGAGGCAGCCGGTGTGGGTGCCATCAAAGCATCTTCCAATATGAGCGAGGTCGATGGAGGATTAATAGGAGAAGAAAGTTCTTCACCATGTGGAAGAGGAATAGGGGAAAAAGGGTCTTCCACCTATGAAGGAGGTTGGTCAGGGACAAGAGAAAAGATAGTGTCGACCGTGTGTATATCATGGTCTTGAGGGTCATTGGTCATGGTCTGGACATTGTTTTAAGTAGGTGGGTGATTGGGAAAGGGTTGTTTGAAGATGTCAAGGTTTTGGTTGGCCAGAGAGTTCGGGTTATCTAGGATGAGATCCCCCTTGTCTAGCATGTCTTGGACAATATTTTTGAAGGTTTGACAGTTGTTCGTGTCATGGCCTTTGACACGGTGATAGTTGCAAAAGTCATTCTCCCTGTACCATGCAGGGATAGGTGTTGAGGGGTTGAATTGAAGTGGTCGAATTGAAGGGAGATTGAGAACCCCCTGCTTGACAAGTTTATCCAAGACAGAGGCATATGATTCTCCAATTGGAGTGAATTGATGTTGTATGGATTGATGTTGGAAGTGTCTATTGATGTAGTCTGATGTTGAAAATTGAGGTTGGTTGGTTATTGTTGAAGATGATGGTCTAAAGATGACAGTGTTTGCCGACCCCTTGGACTGGGAGTGAGTAGAAGAAGGTTTGGACAAAGAAGGGTCATTAGATTTTGCATTGTTATTACGCAATTTGACCTTATTTTCATTGATGGCATAGAGTTCAAGCTTTCTTGCCATGGTGAAAGCTTCGTCGAAAGTGTGGAATGTCTAGATCCGCAAGGTAGAAGAGATGTACCTAGCACATGCTCGAGAAAAGAGCTCAATGAGCTCAAGTTGAGGCAAGGAGAAGGAGAGCTGGTTAATCAGGCTTCTCCAATGGGCGACAAAATTGACTATTGATTCGTCATCAAATTGCCTGATGGAATAGAGTTCTGTGATTGAAACTTGTTTGGTGATGTTGATAGAAAAATGGTCAAGAAATAATTGGGTGAGTTGGGTGAATGAAAAGATAGAATGTCTGGTAAGAGATCTATACCAGTCAAGGGCGGGGCTAGAAAGTGACATGGAAAATGTGCGTAGAAGTAACGCATCGTCATGGGCTATGAGATAGCAGGCATGTATGAATTCCCAAATATGTTGTTGTGGGTCCTCCTTACTCTGAAAGCAAGTAAATTTAGGAAGCTCCCATTGGTTGGGGTATGGTCGGAAGGGCACAGAAGGATGGATGGGTTTGTTGAAAATTTGCTCATATGATAGAGCATTGCTTGAACCAGAGATAGAGGTCTCAAGACTAGACATTTTATCCATTAGCATTTTGATGATATCTGCTGACGGATTGGTGGGTGGGGCACCCCCTAGGTTTTAGGGTACCTGTAAGGTGGTTAAAGAGGCGTATGACGTACTTGGTTGCGCTTGTTTAGGCACAACATATGGATAATATGTCATAGGGATAGATGTCATGGTCAAAGGGGCTTGTGTCATGAAATTGGAGGACACCAGTTGACTAGATACTGCCATAGGTGGTTGAGTGGCAGCACTGGTAAAAGGATAGGTTGTCACTCCCGCGTGTATAGGTGCAAGAGTGGGCGAGGTTGAGACAACCAAGTTCTGGTATGGTGTAGAACTTGGTTGAATCATGTGCAGTTGAGGGGGTAATGACACCTTGATGGAGGCAGGTTTGAAAATAGATGGGGAGGCCAAACTTTGCGTATTGGCCATGGTCAAGTGACTAGTCAAGACAATAGGCTGAGTCATGATGGGTTGGGTAGCGGATGACGTCGATGTCATTGCTGCTGCAAGTGAAAGGTCCTGCATTTGGTTTCTTATGAGATAGTTTTGGAGGGCTTTGACATTGAGGTCCAAGAATCTTTCAAAATCTTGGTCCCCTTCAGGGACAATGGGAGTCTAAGTCAAGGTCGATCGAGTAGGAGTTCTTTCAGTCTTTGAGTGGAACTCCATTATAGGACTGGTTATGGATGGGGAAGGTGGAAGTAGTTGATGCCTCGCTTGGTCAAGAAGAGCCTTGGTTTGACTGCGTGTCAAAACCATTCAAGGCAAAAAGGGTCAGGTTTCAAAAACTATGTTTTTTTAGTTTTAGAAACTCAGAATGTGGTTTTGGCAGAAAAAGGGGCCAGGTTTTAGGATACTGTTTTGAAAAAAAGGACTGTGACAGTGACCAACGTCGGTTGAAAAACTGATGTCGGTGAGAACAGATGGCCGATGTCAGTCAGATAACCGATGCTGGCGAGGAAAGGTGGCCAATGTCAATGGTAAAACTGATGCCGATCATTGTGATTTCTAGAAACCCAAAAGATTTGAGAGTTTTTGGAAAAAAAGGAAGAAGAATGTCCTCACTAGCTCAAACAAGTAGATAAGAATAGAAAAATAGAGATGGAGACAGGCAGACCCTAAGCGTTTAATCCTAAGAATCAACTTTTAGAATCTTGTGGCTTATGCCTTAAAGTGATATTTGGGAAGATTGGCTTGAAGAATGGGTCCTAGAAGAGGTAGTCTATGGATGGTTTCAGGTTTTTTTAGGCACTCAAGAGTCTGGGTTAGGTTCGGTACATGGCCTGGTGCTAAGGAGCAAGCTCCCCTCACTTCACGAGCCCAGTGATAAGGTCTCGCTTAGCCAAAATATACCTTGCCTAGAGATTATCCTCCACTAGAGAACGGAGTGGGATTTCCCCTTGGTGATGAAATCCAAGTGGGATTGCCAGGGAGGGGTAAGGTATCCGCTAGGGGATGAAATCCTAGTCGGGCCTTGTCTCAGGTAATTTTGATGTTTGATTTAGCGCAAGTGGTTCAGTTGTGTAACATCAAGTGGACTACAATTAATTCAATATGTGGTTATTAATTACTAAGTGTGGAATAAGAAATGCAAGAAAATAGAAATGAAAGTGCAATGTGTTTTAATCCCCAAGTCAAAATGTGAAGTTTGGATGAAAAACAAGTTGAGAAAGGGTAGAAGAATATGATTTTTGACTAGTCTAATGATGTAAGAAAGAAAAGAAATGTTCTTTTTAATCCCGCTTATGATGTCATTTAGAAGAGAAGAAAGAGGTGAAAAGGGAGGAACCTAATGCACCTAAATGAAAAAAAGAAGGAAAAGAACCCAAAAAAGGCCCTAACGTCCCACCGGGTGTGCAAGAATGTTTTTGTGCTATTTTTGCTTTTTACATTCAAAGAGAGAATAAGAAACGAGAAGAAATGGTCTAAGGCTTGATGTACCTGGATGAAGTCATGCGCACTGTTTATCTAGACGAAGTGAGAACCCCTCTTTGGTTGTGGAGGATGACACCTGCAAAAAAAAGAGACTAAAACAAAGAAGGTGTTAGATAAGGAGATGGTGGGCTGCCAAGCGAAAGCTTGATCCCAAAAGCAAAAGCTTGAGGGATGTCAACCCATTGATTAATAAAAAGATGTCTGATAAATAGCAGAATAATAAAAGACTGCAATGATAAAGACTGAAAAGGAAATGGAAGCATTTGCTTACCTAAATGATGCTATCAGGCTAGTCACAGTCACCGGCGTTGGTGGTCCTACCGCCGTTAGTTGGTTAGGGTCTGCCGACGTCGGTGGGGGAAGTAACTGGTGTCGGTCGGGGTAGTAGTCTGTGGATGAGGTCTGGATGAGTTTTGGTCTATGGACGGTTCTGAGACAGAGTTTTGGGCTTGGTTGAATGGTCTGGGGGTCTGGGTCTAAGAGTCTAGTTTTGGTTACTGTTCTGAGAGTCTGTGTAGAGGTCTGGGACAATGGTAAGAATGTCAAAAAGGGACAGAGGGATAGAGGGGGCCAATAGGGAGACAGGGAGATAAGGATTCGGGTCTAGGTTGGTCTATGACTAGCTGAAGGAGTGTTGATGGTGCTATTGCTTATGTTGTTGATGAAGGTAGAGTCCCTATTGTTGATGTAGAAAACTGATGCAGAGTCCTTGGAGAGTGTTGCTTGATCTATACCTATAGCCAAAGAGTTAGCAGTGGAAGAGAGAGGAGCCAAAGATTAATGGATTGAAGGATTCAAGAGTCAGATGTGAGAGAGAGGTGAGGAGAGGGATAACAGATGCTAAAAACCATTATGAAGGCTGCCGATGCTGGCAATATCGCTGACGTCAGTCAATAGTTGGCCAACATCGGTGGTTGGAAGGTAGGAAAAAGGTTAAAAATAGCCTTTCATCCATTTTTCCAACTGTCGGGTCAGTGAGTCCAAGGAAGAAACGGTCGAAGGTGGCTAAATGGACGCGAGAGGTTAAAGGGGAAAAGTTGGAATGGGGGTCTAAGCATTAATATTGGCCATGTGGGGAATGAAGGGAATCCAAAGAAAGGTATCCATGGGTGGTGAGGTGGCAAGGGGAAAGAGAAAATGAGTTTTATTAATTTAAAATAGCTAATTATTTTAAATTAACAAGACATGGGTTAGGAGTGGTTAAGTGGACCAAAGGGGACTAAGAGGGGGATAAAGGACCAAGGGATAGACACGATTTCAGTGTCTACACCTACCTAGCCTAATGAGGTATGAATATAATATTTAAAGGAAAATTTGAATATGTGAGCATGCATAGAGGTAATATAAGTTGTTTTAGGTATGTTTACAAAGTTTGAGGTCATGGTTTGGAGTAAATTGCATGAAACACCATTTTAGGCCTTCTTGAGTTCACAAAATAAGGTCTCAAGACTGTAGAAGCAATTTAAGACATTCATTGGCATGTATAAAATTTACATGGTAACCTCAGATGCTAAGGAGATATGGGGAAGGGTTATATATAAGATATATAGGCATTGGTTTTGGATTTAAGGGTCAACCCTGTATAAATAATCATTAACACCAAAACCTATGTTAAACCTCCCTACAATCCTAATAAGGACCCAATGTGAAATATATTGTTCAAATAATATTATAATGGACTCAAATTCATAGACAAGTTATATGATCATGTATTCAACTCTCCTAGGTATTTCTAGCTGGTGGTGGTTAGTCAAATGAGAGAGAAAATGCATAGTTACATGCTTATTTGTCAAGAAATTATTATAGATCTCAAAATTTATATTGGTAAAAAAGATAAAATAGATGGAATAAGAAGATATAGACTCACAATGAATTCCTATTATTGTTTATGGATAGGTTCCATCCTTTAATTATGTTAAATTTTTCATCCAAATTAGCATATCATAGACATACCTAATAGTATGAATAATGATAAACACATGCAAAGATGAGAAGATGTATTTGAGGGTCTAAGCCTATTAGATTGATGAAAAAAGTGAATTAAGAGTGTATTTATGAATTTTAAGTCATATTCATGCTCATAATAAGTTGTGGAGGTTAGTAAATATGGTGAAAACCTTGCTCACAAAATGACTTGTTTAGTTTAAATAAGATAATGTCATATAAGGTCAATAAATTGGTGTGAAAGAACAATATTTTCCATTATAAAATATTTTGGATATCTCATAGGATCATTTACATGCATCAGGAGTCATGACAAGTGTATACACAGGGGTTGGAGGTCTAAGTCACCATGACTAGTCTTTGAGGTAAATTGGTAGTTTTGAGTGAGAAAGTTGTAGAGATGTTATTAAGCCTTTATCTCTTAATTAAAAGTGTTAAAAGAATTTGATAATGACCTTGATGTCATGGATAATTTTTATACATGTTTTTTTTTCATAGTTTAATATCTCAAGGGTGTTTAAGCTTCATTTTTTCTAGACAGACTTTTGAAGGTATACAGACCTAATATGATAGGTTGTCCTAAAGGAGATTTCATGATATGAATGAAGGATACATGTATAAAAAAAAATTGAGAAGGTTAGTATAGGTCATTTAATAATTTATTGAAATATTTTTATTTGTTTGATAAATCCATCTATGCCTAAGAAGATCAATATTTGGCATTAAGAGGATCGACCTAATGCAACTAGGTCTCCATGAGGCTTAAAAGAGAAATGAGGCCTAATTGAGTTGTTGTAGACCAAAATGGGTCCAAATATAATTTTAATCATGTATAAAATATGATATAATACCTATTATATATATTAACTAATATTTTGAATGTGTGTGTTTGACCAAGTGGTGTGTGATCATGAGACTTGTATAAATGCAAGGCAGTTTAGGCCTATTTTGATGTATGAGTATAATCAAATAAAATATTTTTTGGAAGAGGAGGTATTAAAATGAGAAAATTAAATTAAATTATAGGTGTGGTGACAAAAATATATTATGTGGATGAGTTGGTGTTGATTCACTTAGGGAGATGGTTCTTCCTTTCAAGTAGGTGCTTCTTAAAGCCTAGTCAAGTGGGTGCTTGACTGCATTGGGGTTGGTGATCAATATAATTTGATATTTTATTTTATATAACTATAATAAATTTTTAGAGATCATAGTGGGTTTTCTTCCCCTTGAGGTTTTTAGACTCATATGTGTGTTTTCTTATGTTATGCTTATATGAATGGTTCTTTATACATTACTAGATCTCAATGTTACTTTCATAGTTCATGAATGATTATATGCAATAGAAGGAAAGTTTTTGATACACTGATTCACACCCCCCCCCCCCTCAGTGATAATTTTTCCAACAAGTGTTTGGGTTGATTTTGGTTTTACCACATCTATTATATCTAATAAAGATTATTTATTTATTGGGATGTTTTGGTTAGTTTTGTGGGACTTGATGGACATGAAACTCAATAAGAGCGCTACCTTTCATCCAAAAAATGAAGGTAAAAATGTGATTTATTAAATAGTGGTAAATTTTATATAAGGATATTTTAGTAATAATCCTAAGCTTTGGGATGAACACTTTTTTTATGGGCAACATTTTTACAACCATGTTATACATTCTTCTACACATATGTTTCTGTTTGAGACTTGTTTTGATTATTTTCCTAAGTCCCCCTTGGAATTTACCTTTGGAAAATAATTAGTGAAAATGGGCCTAAATATGTATTCAAATTAAATATATTCATCCAAAATATCCAATTAGTTCATCAAGATATCCAAGAGAAATTAGAAAAGATCCAAACCAAGTATAAAGTTAGGCATGCCAAGCATTAGGTTGATCATCACTTCCAAGTTGGTGTTTAAGTTTGGATACATAATAGAAAAGAACACCTTAAAAGTTAAGGTAAAATTATCAAACCAATCAGGTATGGTCAATCTAAGATTTTGGAAAATATTGTTAATAATGATTTCATTTAGAATTACCTCCATACATGTAGATGTGTTCCATGATAAATGTTGAAAATTTGAAACTATATGAGCCTCCTATAATCATGCATCAAGTTAAGATTGTTCAAGTTCCTTATATTGGTGATTTTATCTTGAATATCTTGATGAGTTACAAGGATATGTTATTCTTGATATTAGGGTGAGGAATTCACAAAGGGATGATGTGGAGTACTTTTGTATGGGTATAAAATGGATGCATCCAACTAAATCATGATGGATGGAATCTAAAAAAGTGAGGGAACTATAAACTCACTTATTATATTAATAAAATAATACTATTGGTGGTCTATAATCTTCATATTTGGGAGGAGTGATCTAGAATGATCCCCACAACCAATCCAAATATTTTCACATCAAAGAGCTCATTGGGAGATTTCCAACATAAGTTGAATGGAAACAATCTGACACCTATGTAAAATTTTTAGCATGTTTAAGTTAAAGATAAACATGGAAAAATAATGGGTAGGTTACATTGATAACATCATTATACTGACTAGACCTATATGAAATTACCAAATAGACCAACCAATTCTTGAAATGTGGACTAATCATAGAGTGACATGTGCAAGAGAGATAAAAATGGGTTTGTTTTGTCTTTAGTCTTTGAAATTGTATTTATTTAGTGTGGGACCATGTGTTATTTTATGATTAGGGTCCATCAACTGATGGGGCCATCTTTTTATATGGAGAGGGACCATGTCACAAGCCTTTATACTGCATTGGATGTGTTTTTATATATACACCCTTATAACTCCTTAAACATAGTGGATGTAGGACTAAATTCCCAATATGTTTAAAACATATCACCTAAGACACCATGTGGCATCATATCCAAGACAAGCACCAATACCAATGGATTCTAAGGCCATGTCTAAATGGTGGTCTTCATGACCAATATACAAGGTGAATAAACTTCTATTTAAATATTTTATTTGTTATAATACCTAAAAATGTGGGATAATAAAGAACTATGAAATGAGAAAGGGGGGAGTGTGGAGCATCAAATTCAAGCCCAACACTTCCCATAAGCTATTTTTGGGTCTTAACCATTGGGCCACACCCAAATTTGGAAAATACAAGTATTTGTTATATATCCTTTAACTTTGGGATTTTCAAGCTTCTAGGAAGGTGATTTTAGGAGATTCAAACCCCACACATTGTACAAAAAGATAAGTTCCTTAAATAATATGCCATGACCTTAGAAAAATTATAAAAGGCACAACATTCTATTTGTTCTTTAATATTTTGAAATTATTAGCCATTTTTAAAAGGAGAGAAAGAAAGATATTGAAAGAATGTTATTGGGAATTGACTATTCATCAACTAGATACTTCCTAAATACTATACAAAGGAAGATTGTATTTGGAGACCATATTGATTATTTAAGTAATTATGTTATTGCATCATTTTAATCTGATCATTTTGAAAGCAGACCTGAACATGTATCCATTGTTTGGAAAATGTTGTTATCAACTCATATGAACTTTTGTATCTATTTAATAATTATTATTGATTTTATCTTAGTTTTTACATATTTATTTTTATTATATAAGTTGATTTTTTTTTTAATTTTGAGAAAGGTTGATTAAGTATTCAAAAATGGAGAGTTTGATTAGGTTAAAATAAACACCCCATTCTAGATCATTTACTTGGGTATTTGGATAAATAGGATTTGTAGTGGGTTTAGGTAATCATAATGGATTTAGGTATTATATAATTAAATAATAATATTAAAAATCACCAATGATATTCATACCCCTTTCTTGATTCACCCTTTAACCTGTGTACTCAAAGAGTTTGAAACTTGATAAGTTCCTACAAGATAGAAAGCACTAGTAAATTATAAAGTTTAAAAATATTGTTTGTATACATAATCTCCAAAAATTTCAAATCATTTTAAACCTACTAACTTAGTACACTATCTAACCACACTCCAAATAACCATAGGATCTATTATGAGTCCAACTATTGAGTTTGAGCTATGACTAGAATAGGGATCATGCCAATGATATGATCATTTATTTTGATAATTTTTACTATTGAAAGATATTTTTCATTTTTAAAATTTTCTTTTTATTGTTATTTTGTTTAATTTCTTATCTTGGATTATAATTTATGTTGTGTTTTCTATTTTCCTCCTCTATATGGATTTATAAGATTAAAAAATGGGGATATGTGTTGTCTAACATAAGATGAACTATATATACATTATAAAGAGAGGAAAATAGAGACAACTAAGCTTAGACACTCATAGAACTACACTTAAGAAGAGATTGAAATCTCATCTTTGATCGAAACATGATTAAATTGAAAGAGGAGGAACATAAGGGGTATATGTAAATATAAGATGATACAATGAAGATATGTAAGTAGCTAACAACTAGAGGGGATATTTTTTATTCATAAATATTAGGGATTTGGAAGTATATGGAAATACAAGTCAAAGTGCATATATATTTTAATGATTATGGTAATCCCATAAATATATGTGATATGTATAAGGAGGGTATCAATGTCACTAAATAATATCATGCAAACCTTGTTGATGCTTAACTACCCCCTATTTCTAGAATGGGGACCCTTCTTTCCTAAATTTTCCAAAATGCCTAAGATGCCAATATTTTGAAAGTAACTAATTGCATAGAAAATTGATTTAATACTTCTTAGAAATTTTTGATTAATTTTTCATATTATAATACTTATTTTCCCTCAAAATATTCAAGTTATTAAAAGCTTTCTTCAAGTTTCATTCAAACAATAGATTACTAACCATGAATTCTTCAAAAATGTGTAGATAGACCTTCGCCAAGGAGGTTCTACTTGGTTTTATAATAAACATGAGAGCCACAACCCTTGCCAAATCTTACTGGACTAACCCTACACTTTTTTTAAAGTATTTACTTACATAATTTTTCTTTAGACTTGTTTAATTTACTCATGATGGGAATTTGATATTTTCAAAAGTCTAACTTAACTTCATGGTTGGCCTCATAAGTTGCCAAAGTTAAAGTAGTAGTTTGAGATAGATCATAGTACATCAAGTTAAAGATCATGACCTAAAGAGGATAGGTTTCCATCTTGATAGCATTCATGAAGTGTTAATGATTCATCTCCCCATGAAAGACACCTCGAATAAATCTGAGAAACCCACAAGCCATGTGGCATCATATTGAGAGCTCAAGAGGTAGTTAGAAATTATAATTTAAATCCATAGGTTATATGTCAAGATCCTAGCTCTTGTGAGTAAGCCCATTAAATTAGAGTTACCATGTATCCCACTAAAACCCTAAATCTCATGAGATGATTCCATGTGTCTCAAGTGTGACCATCCAAACTCAAGTATTCTAAAGTACCACATGTTCCTTTTAGAATCATCCAAGATTGACACATGTCAATGACACATTGAACCCATCCAAGGATTTTTATGGATCTAATAAGAACATGTGGATGTAGCTAAGATATTTGATCAAGGCTTGATGGTGTATAGTTTTCTAAGGCCCCTTCTAAAAGTGAAAAGTAGTAAAAGAATGAAGAGAAGCTCATGAAAATGATGTGTCCCTTTTTGGTCTGTATGATGATGACACTTGTCATGACTATGCTTATTCTACCTAAAGGCCCTCTAGAACACCTCTAAAGGGCCACAAAAGTGATGTGTTCTAGTGGGTATAAATAAGCACACTCTCTAAAAAAAATCTTGGAATCATGGGTGACTAACCCAAATAGAGTTGTATTCATGAATGACACAAGAGACCTACCTATCAAACAATTCAATAAAGGAGTAAGAATTAGCCTATATTTACTAAATAGAGTATTTAGAAATGTACATATTGGTTATGTACACATAAATACTATTCAACTATTGCAACTAATATTAGAAGATCAACATATTCCCCCACTTGGAGACATTTTTAGTAGTAATATAGTTACTTCCATGAATGACACTTTTAAGAATTGGGTTTCATTATACATGATGAGCTATTTTTTGGATGCTATATGCGTGAATACATAATGAGGACCAAACACATTATATTTAGAGAAAGATGAAGTTATGCCCCAGACATTTTATGCATTACACATCCACTACTATAGGTAGAATATCAAGATAGTTATAGAGAACTTTTATCCACTTGTTTCCAAGTCGATCACTAAGTGTGAGATGCCAAGGGTCCCTCCAAAAGTTAGAATGATGTTAAGAGACATGGGTAGCTTCTATATCTACCCTGACTACACCATTATTTAGATGTAAGGGGTAATGGTATCTCAACTTAGGCTACAAATATATTTTCTAATAAAGTTGGTAGAGGAGGAGATGGCTTATCAACTCCTCCATGGAGTTGATGGTGTCTTCAATAGGAAGAAAAAGATAAAACCCCACAAGATGCCTTATAATCTAAAAAGGACTAAGATGATGAAATGTTAAGACGTTATAGTAGTATCAAGGCATAAAGACTCATACCTATTACTCAAGGATGGTTTTAGGGCATGGGACCCAAATAATGTCATTGTTAGACATCTGCTTAAATTATAGAAGGATGTGGCGTTATAATGCAAGCATGAAGAAGAGGTTCATGCATGGATTTACCTAGATGTAATGAGTGATGAGGTGGTCAAAATAAATGCTTATAGGAAAAATATAAAGCCTAAGATAAGGCTTGATAAGGAGAGGGGGAAAGAGGACATTATAATACCTCAACCACCACTAGCCCATGGAAGCTTGTTTGATGCAGACTACGAGGCTAGGTAAGAGGAAGAGTAAGATGACAATGTTCCTCTCATCAGAAATAGACCCTGTAGACCCTCACTACAAGCCACTCTAATTAGATAGGACATGCCTCCAAGCTCTAAGCTAGGAGAAGCTAGTAGCTAGTCTGGCCCCTCTTAAGAGCCTACATTTGTTTCCACATATTCTAAAAAAGCTACCATAGAAAACTTAGACCAATTTAGACCTAATGTTGTTGAGCTTGAAGGATCATCATGAGGAATTGAGTTCTCAAAGGAGGAACTATAAGCACTAAATAAGAGAGCTATAGAGAAGGTCTACATACGGAAGAAGTCTCCCATAGCTACCATGAGAGGAGTAGTAACCACTCCACCATCTTCCTAAAGTCCTTTGATAAGTACTACACCTTTGAATTCATTCCTAGTTGTTATTACATTTACAACTGCTCCTACTTTTGATACTACTACCATTCTTATGTTCATATCCCCTACCACTACTTCATTTGGAGGCACCATTCCCCACTTTATCTCCCATTCCACCATCAACATTCTACCTCCACCAAGATATTAAAGAACTAGTGTTAGCTAAGCCATAGGTTTTACTCCTTCTTAGGCCATCACAACAAGTGCATAACTGACCCTTAGCTCATATGCATCCACAAAGCCATTGAAACTCATTCAAAAGTCATTCACCTAGTAGAAACCACTTTGCCTCACCTCAGTAGCCAGAATGACTGGGAATTTAATGATATCATTATTTGTTATTAACATGGTACTAAACCCATTTTTGATCGACTTGGGCATTTACAACCAACCAGTTTATACAACTCTACCACAACTATAGCTTCTTCTTCTTCTACCTAGGCACTCCCATCTAGCAGCCTCTCACATAGTCTACATCTATAGCCTCCCCAAACTGGGTGAGGAACATGATGTAGCTAATAAGGCAAGGTAGGCCTTAATAAATCCAAGCTATAACCTAAATTAGGATGAGATTTGACCCTACCACTGGCACCATGAAGAGGGTAATCCAAAGATAAGTGGAGCAACCACATTTAAGCTCGACTATGATTCATGAGAGTGAAGAGTCTCTCTTTAACTTGACTAAAAAGAGTAAGGATATCAATGGAGAGGTAAAATATTATGTAGAGGATCCTATATTTATAATACAAGCATAATTATAATATATTATTGCCTTGATAAATGGGATGTAGTAGGAACTGAAGAGGCTAAAAGAGAAAGCATTAACTACTATGCCAAATAGAACATTATTTTAATAATTAACACTATCATAAATGTCTTTATCTTGTTAAAATTATGAAAAAGGTAGGAAGATAGGATAAAATAGTGAAAGAGGTCAGTAAACTTGACCAAAATATTTCCCACTATGACACCAAGTTAGCAAACTTGGCTAGAGTTGCAAGAAGTAATAAGCGTTCTACCTCTTGAAGACATTGTTCCTACATAGACCATCCTCATGAATATGAGCAATATTTTGGAGACATGTTTGGATCAACTTAAGGATGCAAACACATCCTTTGAAAAAAATGAATATAAGATTACCTTGATGCTAAAGGATGCCATGATCACTAGGGTGACCAAGCCTGATGACACCCTCATAGATGAGAAATAATATAGATAACATATGAAGGTCTTAATTTCATTATTTTATCAAGATGTGGATGGTGTCAAAATGGTTTTTGAGGTGATATAAATTGTGGCATTTTCAAATCAAAGGTTAGAAAAGGCATATGCCATTAAGGAGGCACTAAGATCAATACTCACAGAGCATGGTAGGATCATCTAATATATACCTAATTTTATTAGGACCATGATCTAAAAAATTGCTCAAATTGACTAAGATTATTAGGCCTATTTAGAGGTATGGACCAAAGAATAAGAAAATAAGTAGAGGCACTAAAAATAATAGTAACAAGCATTACAACATCCACCTCCAGGCTCTTAGGACATATTTTTTTTAACTTGTAAAATCAAATGTAGAATATTCCATTGTTATGGGGCATTTTAAGCCACTTAGTTATATATGAGGTGCCTTTGTGGGCCCAATTGAACTTGTATTGGGAATTTTGAGCCTATAAATAGGGGTTTTCCCTTCATTTATAAATCATAATATAATGGTTATCACAATTAATATAAAGATCTAAATAATTTGATAACATGTATATAATGGTTTTTTATGTGTGTTAAATGACTTATTAATTCTCAAATTCTTAGATGAATAATATTTTCCTTTATATAAGTTAATTTGGCAATTACATTTCATATATGAATCTATTAGTCTGAGTTTAACACTAGGATAACAAATTTTATAGTATAATTACTCTATTTTCTTCTCATTTGCATCTAAATGTGTCATGCAATTTACTATGAATGAGAAATTTTATGCAAATTATGATATTAAATACATTCATTCACTTCCTTTTAAGCTTTAACTACATTTATTTATATTTGAGATTTATGCTAGAGTTGGTAGATGTTATTTTTTATATGTTTTGCCTTAGATGCTAGCAAAATAGATATCTTTAGTCATCTTAAGCACATCTTCTTTTCTACCCTACCCTACTCACTATTGGATCTACCCATGAATCACTCTTGTTTTGATCATGATATAAATACCCACTATTTTTTTAATATTTTGGGTAGTAATTACCAAATATTAAGATAATTCATAAAGCTTATCAAGAAAAGTGTCATTCAATAACCATCTATTGTCCCTACAGTAGGGTCTACTTGTAGACTTTCAAAGTGCTGACTATATATCTAGCATGTGTGCTATTCCCAATAATAGTTTTATAAATAAAATCAATCCCCAAGTTATTTTAGGACTTAATATTAACTTTCGTACTTTTTCCTTATTCTTTAGTGACACAAGGAGCACAATATGTGCTTCAACAAAAAGGGATTTTCTAGTGCTAGAAGGAGGGCCTTATGCAACTATTTTCACGCATCTTTGTTAAATTTTAGTCTACTTAATCATATACATTCTTAATTGCTTCAAAGTACAAGAATATTATTAAAAAAAACTAAGGATCTACATTTTTATATAAATCTTTGCATTCTTTGAAAGGTTTCATCAAGTCGGTGTCCATTTGTGCAAATTTGGTAAAATAACCTAAATATTTGCTTAAATTCATGTAAAGATAGGTGAAATACCCCATTATTTACTCATATTAAGTGTTACTTTGATCATATTTTCAAATTTTGGTATAAATATATTAAATAATCTAGCTATTTGTGTAGAGATCAATCTCTAAGGTGTTGCATGTATTTGGATCTGAACATTTGAGATCATATTAATATAATTTTATTGGATTTAAGTGAACCTTTGCTTAGATTTATTCTTGAAGTTGTTTCAAAATCCTTAAAATATGTTATATCATTGAATAAGGCATTGATATACTTTGATGTGTTGTTTTAACACCAATCTTTCTAGGTTAACATGTAAAACTAACAATATTTGTGTAGGGTTTGATAAATTTGATGTTTCATAGCCTAAATCATCAAAGTTAAAGGTTGAATGGATTGATATAATTTTTTCTATCTAAGATTCACTAATATTTTCAATATGTATCATCTTCAAAGGTTATCTTTGACTATCCTTTTGTTTTAATACCCATACTGGATCTTGGAGTTGCTTAGGATTATAACTAGGTCCCAATTTGAACTTAGGACCCCTTTCACATTCTTAGAAACCCATAAGAAGGCAAGATCAAATAGATTTATATTTAGGAGGTCTAGGACCCAACCAAATTCCCCATCTAACCAAAATATACAAACTCTCATATAAATCATGGCATGCTTAGCCAACTCATCCATCAATATCCCTGGGCCAATGCATGATCTACCTAAGAATCCCTAAAAGTACTAGCCTCTCATTACCCCCACTAGGAGAGTGATTGTTGAAGAACACATGAAGTCATTTAAAGAATAGTTAAGGTTTTTCAACATGATTGATGAGGATGTGTCCTACCACATTTTTTTATTCACCTTCAGAATGCATCTTTTGATTATTTCCTTAACTTACCCAAAGATTCCATCATGGGATGGGGTTAGTTTAATGATACCTTTAATTTCCCAACATGGAAGGGTAGTTTGTCTGAGATTTTTATACCAATAGTTTAATACCCTTAAAAGTGATGTGAAAGAGTTAATAAGAACATTTAATGCTAGGTTCTAAAATATGTACACCCTGATATCCCTACCATATAAGCCTATAGATGATTTAGCCTTATAAATGTACAAGAATGCTTTAGACGCCAATTATAACCATCTTCTTGAGGAGAGCCATGGGTATTGACACATTACCTTTAAGTTAAGCTAAAGCTATACATATTGATGAGAAAATACACCTGCAAGGGCATACCTCCTTTGTTATACTGAACTTTGATCCAACTATTCCTACCTTAAATGTCATCCTTAACATGAATGAAAACCATCCTATATTAAACCAATTACTAGTACTCAAGGAGTTGCCTTTGAGTCATGTCACACCTAACCAACAACTTGGATTATTTAACCAAGAAAATGTTGAGTCACACCTCCAGCAAAATAAAGCAATGGTGACTATAAACAACACTAATTTCCAAGTCACTGGCCAAAACAAAAATCCAGAAAACCTAAAGGAGAGTTAGACTCAACCCAAAGAATGGTCTAAAATCTCGTTAGTGATTTCTTAGATCTCAAGAAATAGATGGGTAACACTGCTGAGAGATCTAATAGAATTTATAATTTCCAAAAATATAATAGACCTTTCAATAGGCCTAACAAAAATAGTGAGCCCCCTTTGATTAAACTACCTGAGATCAATATTTGTGAGATGGCCTTTCCTAACTAGTGTTGATTACATAATACAACTAGAGATGGAGAACTCAATTGTGTTGCGTTATGCTATGCATTTAAATCCATCCAAAGTTAGATGGAGGGATTTGAGGTGAACCCCACTGATCAAGGTAATGATAAAGGCTTTAATAACTCCAATGATGATTCTAGAGCACCTGAATTAGTCCTCATGGTTGAGACTTATGACTTTCCCATATAGGATGAGAATGAACCCAAAGATAATGTTGAGGAAGTGAATGCTTCTTAATAGTACTAGTGAATAAACTACACCTTGAGAAGTAAAGGTCATAACCCACCCTTGATAACCTCCACTCCACCTAAAAAAATAGATACACCCCTTAATAGTAGGATAAATATTAATCCTCCACACCTCAAATGTTAAGAGAGCCATCCAATAATATATTCCCCCTACATGACATCAAAGGGTGGATATAACATAGTGGAAGACATGAATAAGATCAATACAAACATAATATTACATGAGCTCATATAAATCACTAAATAACATGATTTACTACTGAAATCCTTGAATGAAAAGCCTAGTTATAGAAAGGTTAAGGAATCTCATGCCAATGTGGTAATGTACAAAAGTAAGCATGAGGTTCCACCATTTTTGTTAGATATTATAATTTTTGGTAAGAATCTCAATAATTACATACTTGATTCTAGTGCTTCAGCTAATATTATGTCTGTAGGAATTTTCAAAAAACTAGGGTTAACCCCAAATAAAACTAAGAATGTGGTGGTGCAACTGGACAAGCCAAGAGTGAAGGTAATAGGTGAATTATTGAATATCCATATGCATCTAGATCATGATCCTTGAATACAATAATTCATCATCATTCAGGTCATTAACATACTTTAAGCTTATGGATTGTTACTAAGTTGAGACTAGACTAAATCCTTGAATAGATACATGTCCACATGTTATTCTCACATATGGTTACCTTGGTGACAGATCCCCAATTAGAGCAGGATTTATTAGGAACCCAAGATAAAATACATGATCACAAAATATAATTCCAATAATGGGAAGGTAAAATACCAATCCTCTAACTTGGGTGTCTATATATGGAAACCTTTAACATTTTTGTAGGTGATAATGTGAAATAAGTACAAAGCAAAGGCCCCTGGACATTGAACTTTGATGGTGAATGAGCTAAACAAGGTTCAAACATTAGAATTATGCTAACAAATCCTAAAGTAAGGCATTATTTAGCTTATAGATTACAATTCTGTTTCACTAACAATTTAGTAGAATATGAAGCTCTTATCTTAGGACTTCAATTTGCAATTAAACATAAGGTTAAATAACTATTAGTCTATGGGGTTTCTAAACTAGTTTTTAATTAAATTAAAAGTAGATATGAATGTAAACTTTCTCACTTAAGAAAGTATAAATCTAGAGCTTGTGATTTAATTAAATACTTTGACTCATTCAATATTGTTTCCTTACCTAGGGAATATAACCAATGGTAGATACTCTAGCATTATCAACAACAAACTTGGTGCCTCTAAAGGCCCTGAGCCTATAAGGATTCAATATGGAGATAATTTCATGCTATTTTGTTCCAAATAACATCAATCACTTCCATGTTTTTGATGATGACCAATAGGTAATTTATTTCCTATACAATGTTGGCATATTCAAATCTCATATCATTGATGAACAAGATGGAAGTCCTATACAATATCTAAAAGATAATGAAGATGGAGTAATCCATCTTAAAGAAAATTGAATCCCCAAAGTCATGATATTATTGGAAAGGTTGTTTGATCTAGATAAGTGAGGGACTAAAGCCAAGTATCCCAAAGTAAGTGGGAAGGATTACAAGCAAGTGAACCTAAGAGATATGAGGAATGAATGAAATGTCAACATTGGTGTAGTTTTCACTAGTGACAATTTGAATAAATTTGATACCCTTTTAACCAGATTCAAGGATGTTATTTCCTAGTCCTATGATGACCTAAAGATCTTTGACACCAGTGTGATCATTTACACTATTCCACTAAAAGAAGCCTTCAAATATTTTAGGTAGATAAAATGAACCATAAATCTAGTTTGGGAACCATTAATTTACAAAAAAGTGAAGAAATTCCTTGATGTGAGGATAATCTTCCCCATAAGTCACTCAACATGGGTCACTAACCTCGTTCCTATCCAAAAGAAAAATAGGGAAATTTCACTTTGTATTTATTTTTAAAATTTGAATAGGTATTCCAATAAGGTAATTACCCTTTCCCATATTTGGATGAAGTCATATAGTTGGTAAGTGGATATATAATGATGTCATTCTTGGATGTATTTTTAGGCTACAACCAAGTCCTAGTAAACAAGAGCAACATAATGAAGACTACCTTCACCACTAAATGGGGAATGTTTGCCTAAAAATAAATGCCATTCAAACTTATCAACATAGGATTAAATTTACATTTAGTGATAGACCATGCATTTCATAGATTAAAAGGTAAATGCATTATTATTTACATGGATGATCTAATTTTTTTTCCAATAATACGGAAGATCACATGATGCATTTAGAACAAGTGCTAGAGAAGTGTAGAAGGTATGGCATTTTAGTGAACCCTGAGAAGAGCATATTTTTTGTGATTGAAGGTAAAATCTTAGTACATGTGATCACTAAATAATTTATGACCATTGACCCTAATACGATCAATGCAATTTCTAAGGTGGAAGTTCCAAATAGTAAAAAAGAGTTAAAATTTTTCTTTGGTAAAATCAACTTTATGAAAAAGTTTATCTATGGTTTTGTATAGATTATGAGACTACTCAATGCCATGATAAATAAGGATTACAAGATATAATGGACAAATAAGGCAAAAAAGGCTTTTCAAGACATCAAGGATGTTATTGTTCAAGCCCCTATCTTGATAAGTCTTGATTTTAATAAGGATTTATATCTTTAATATTTTGCTTCTGGTCATACTATTTCTATTGTATTAACATAGAAATAATATGATAATTTTAAGAATTTAGATATGAATTATCCTATTCTAGACAAGCAAGCTTACACACTAGTGAAGGTTGTAAATAAATTTATATATTACATCCTAAGAAACAAGACATATGCCATAGTGTCTGATCTACCTATCAAATTTATGTTGGGATAAAATGAACTTGGGGAAATAAGAGGGAAGTGGATGACCAAGCTTTAATAATATGACTTAGAGATAAAATTTGATAAGTTAGTAAGAGGTCAAGGTCTTATCCAACTCATTGCAAACATTGATCCTCACATTAATGTTTTGTAGGTGGAAGTGAACCAAGTACCTAGTGGAGATTGGTATAAGGGCATTGTTCATTAATTTTTCATGAAGAATATCCCCCACACCTCAAAAGAGAATAGAAAAATCCCTCAGATTGAGATCACCTCACTTTATGATCAAATGAGGAGTCCTCTATAGAAATACCTATGAAGAAATTTATTTGAGGTGTGTTTCTAGAAGTGAGGCCACCAAAATCATGGATAGATTCCATGATAGATTAGGAAGTGGTCACCCTTCATGGTGCACCATATCACATAAGATATTGAGGGTTGGTTAGTAATGTCCAAACATTTTCAAATATGCACATGCTCATGTGTGAACATGCCACCAATGTCAAGTATTTGATCAAAGAAAGATAAAGGCGTCCATGACTTTAAAATTAGTAATCAAAGCAAATCCATTCATACATTGGGGCTTTGACTTCATAGGAGTTTTCGATCCCAACTCCTTATTAGGACATAAATTTGTACTCACTAACATAGACTATTTCATAAGGTAGACCAAAGCAATGGTCACCAAGAATAACAAAGCAATTGATGTCATCAATTTTTTGGAAGATAACATTATCACTCAATTTGGAACACCCCTATCTTTGGTATGTGATAATAGACCAGCCTTTGCCTCCATAAAATTCACTGAATGGGCCTATGACAACTAGATATTAATCAAATTTTCTTCAAATTACTACCCCAGGGTAATGGGGTGGCTAAAACCACTAACAAAAACTTGATCAATGCCATTAATAAGTTTGTAGAAAAGAGACCAAGCGAATGGCATAATCTAATAAAGTTTGATATATGGGTAGATAGAACCAGGTACAAGTAGGAACTCAAAGTATCTACATTCTTACTAGTTTATAGACAACAACCTACATTTCTCATCACATTGAATCTTCCCACCCATGAATTCATGGTTGAGTACATGGAGGATGATAAGAAAGTATAGTCCAAGATACTAAACATCATCCAAATGGAGGATGCTAGGGATGAAACATTGTAAAATTTTAGAAAGCATCAAGATGTTATGAAAATATGGTTTGATAAATGATCTAAAATTAAATAATTTTGATTCTTAGATTTAGTCTAACTATGGGACAAGACCCACAATAAAAAGGACAACATGATAAGTTCAATCCTCTCTAGATTGGACCATATCAAGTAGTGGATATGCTTGATGAAAAAAAATTTAGACTCAAAGACTTACAAGGGAATTACTTAGCCTTTTCATTTAATAGGCAATATTTGAAAGATTACTTCTATGCTACTCTATCACAAATCCCAAAAAGGTAGTAATCCCATTTAGAATTAGAGTTGGTAGATGATAGTTTTTATATGTTTTGCCTTAGATTCTATCCAAATTGATATCTTCAATCATCTTAATCACATATTATTTTTTATCCTACCCTACTCACTCTTGGATCTACCAATGAATCACTCTACTTTAGATCATGTTATAAATACCCACTATTTGTTTGTAGTTTGGGAAGTAATTGGCAAATACTAAGATAATTGACATAGATTAGTAAGAAAAATGTTAATGAATAAACATTTGTTGTCCCTATAGTAGGGTCTGATTGCATAATTTCAAAGTGGTGACCATATATTTTTCATTTTTACAATTCCCATCAATAGTTGTATAAACAAACTCAAGCCCCAAGTCATTCTAGGACTTAAAATTGAATTTCTCACTTTCCCCTTGTTTCCTAGTGACATACAGAACAAAATATGTGCATCAATAAACCTACAATAGGTCTATCACATGTAAAAATAGAGATAAACCCTAAAGTGGGAAATATGATAGAAAAGTAATGATACCAAAAAATCACATAAGATGCAATCAATGAATAAACCCAAGAGCGAGATAAAAAATAAGATGTAAATATACCAAAAAATCATAAATAATGCAGTGGATAGATAAACTAAAGAGGGAGATATGGAGAAAATAAATATTTCAAAGAATCACAAAGAACACAATAGCCAAATAAACTCAAGGCAAAGATACATGAAAAGTTAAGATACCAAATAATGACAAAAGAGACAATTAAAAAAAAATCCCAAGAGCGAGACACAAGGAACGTAAAGATACAAAATAATCACAATGAATTTAATGTATAAATAAACCTAAGAGGTGGATATAATGAAATGAAATAAACCAAAGAATCATAATTAACATAATGACTAAATGATCCAATGAGGGAGAGAATAATAATAATAAGTAAAATATAGTAAAGTAAAGAGAATGATACTTGATAAGTGAAAAGTAATAAAATACAAAACTTAAAGATAATGATATAATTTATAAAACATGATAAAATATGAGATTAAATGTATAATATTATATATGAATACTAAAAAATGTCTCAAAATATCATTATATTCAACATCAACAACATAATAAATCTTACACAAAGACTCGTAATGTGATTTATTCATGGTCTCTTCTAATCTCTCTAAAATTTTCACAAGGAAAACTTTATGAACAAACTTAATAGATAAAATACATGTTAAATTTTATAATATGTTGATCGTCTGACTATAAATAAGATATATGGTTAAATAAATCATCAATTTGGAGATGGCATTCTAGTTACAAGGGATGTTATTCCTCTAACATATGAAAAAAAACGTGAGGTTTTTGGAGGAGTTTAGTGATCATGTATTTGAAATATATGGATATGATTCTAATATGCTTTACATTCCTATGTGGAGTGATAATAATACTCATGTAAAATAAAATAATGCTCCCCTTTCTTAGGGATGTGTGAGAGTTTACTTTATAGTTTTCATATGTGGCTAACAAGATGAAGGTGGTGAATCATGGTAAAGCATGTCTACATGTTGTCAATAGGATTCATAATCCACCCTAGAGTGATCCATATTATCATGAATGTAAAAATAAATCCTATGTGGGGAAGGAAAGCATGGCTATCTACTATCCATAATTAGGGCTTGTTATTGATAAATTTTTTACTATAAATATATTTTATGTGATCTAATAAAATTTGGAATATATACCCATGATCTTTGTGGCATGAAATATTGGTCTAGATGACATCCTAAATATTGTATTGAATATTTTGGTGTTAATAGGCATGGTGTCAGAAATAAAATATCCTATAGAATATTAGTCTTCATAAAAAGGCACTAAACATTATGAATGTTGTCATTGTTGGAATCATTAGATATTTTAATAGGAATATCAAAAAAAAAAAAAATCATCATCATGCATGTTAAAAAATGAAAAATAATCATGTTAATAAGAGAATTGAAATATTATTGGCCATGTGATTATTAGAGGGAGGATTATTAATGTAATTCTACATGTTTTTCTTAGGTTTAACCATAAAAATTTATATAATATAATTTAGAACAATCATTATAGTCAAGAGTGGTGAGATACACATGAATGGCTTTAATCATGATGTCACTAGGAGAGGTGGTGTTTATAAGAGGTCATTTTTAAAATGTTGTGGTTTGGGGAATTTCATTAATTAATATCTTGCAAGAAAGTGGTCATAAAGTATGAGTAAATTGAACTATAATTTTAGGTAGAAGATCAATTTTTTTTATTTTTGGGTTGATCTCATCAAGATCTTCATCGTCAAAATCAAGAATGTTTGGTGGGATGTTCCCCATAAGTTTTGTGTGGCCACTATAAATTCTACATAAGTTTAGGATATAATTAAATAATTGATATTTATGAAAAGGGAATCTTGGGAGCTCTTCAATGATGGGTATATTTCAAATACAATGTTGATGAAATTGATTAATGTTCCAAGTTTTGGTATCACCTTGAAATTTGTAGATAGATCCTAATTTTGGGAACTTGACACATTAGAATGTGGAAGAAGTTATTTTTGTTCAATCCAAATGTGCTATCCAAAAACACTCATGTGATTAAGAGTTTTAGAGAGAAAATTGGGGAATAATTTAGGCAATTTCATCCTCCACTTTGGGATTGATGTTGGATCAGTCAAGGTAAATTGTTTAAGTATGTGGCTCCATGATGTAGCCTACTAATAATAACATCCAAGATATGTAGTTTCTACCACTAAAAGTCCAATACAAGTTTTATATGGAATTAAAGTTCAATAATTTTATTTTTGATGATTGGTAGAGATATTGTGTTATACTTTATCACTTTCTAAAATAAGGTAAAAACACTTCAAGTTTTATCAAAAACATAAAAGGGAGAGAATGGAGATTAGAAAAGAAGGTTTCTAGTTAAGAGGTTTCCAATGATTGAGAGTTGAAGTATGAGAAATCAAATTTATACCACCATGTACCTAGATCATTATTTACATAAACTTGTAGGGAATTAGTGGGAAAAATTATAAGGACACAAATTAGAATGCTCAATTTGTAGGTTATTTACTAATATAAACACATAGAGACTTGTAGAGATAACACATAAAGATTTTGAAACACTTTATAGTTGAAATAACATAAATCATAGATATTTTTGGAGGAAATTTAAAATAACATGCAATGAATTATATTAACAAATGCACAATCTAATTACCACATTCATTCTGAAAAACATGAAAAAAATCACTCCTCTTACATTAGTATAGACTCAGGACAGAAATTATGGACAATATTCATGAGATGGAAGACAAAGTCAAGTAATTAAAAGTTATATTATTTTTTTTTTAAATTTCCTTAAACAAAGTGATAACCCTTTCTATATTAAAAGAGTTATCATTATATAGACCAGATTTTCCATGGAGCAATAAATCATTCATCATATGATGGTTGGAGACAATTAGTTTAAAATCCATTTTGTACTTGGATTTAATAATATTTACATGATCCTAATGTAATAAATATTTACACCCTAATTATTTATCTTTAATTCATTATAATATGGATTTAAAGTCCTTAAAATTAATTGAAATCATTTAGGCATTGCATAACAAATCTAGATTGACTGTATTTAAATTGAATTATAAGGGCTGCTTGTTGAAATTTATTGGGAATGTCATTTATCCATGCCTTATGTGGGAAAAATAATTTAATTCATTGATTAATTTAATTCATGAACCATTCCTATTTTGAATTTAGGGCCTTTAGATCAAATTTTTCTATGAATTGTCTTGAATTCTATCATTTTTGGGCCTTTTAATTGGTGAGAAACCAACTGTATTTTGATTATGATTTCTAGACTTGACACATAATCAATTTGTGAATTTGAAATTTAGACATTCCATAAATAATAATCCCATTTCCATCACCTATGTCATCACTACACATGGCATTCCCTTAGCTTCCTACTCTTTCTCCTTCACCATTTGGATCTTCTACCTATCTAGGCATTTAGATGGTCACCATGTGGTTCCCATTTAGGGCTATATGATGCCCCACCAACTATTGATCCACCCTAGGATTCTAGGCTCTTGAATGGTCTCCACATGGTGATCATCCAAATCGCAGGGTTTCAAGGGATATATGATGTTCCATTGACTCCCTATCAGGCCAACTCATCAAGATCATGCCATGTGGCATGATCTCAATGCCCAAGGGTTCATACCTTAAAATTTTGAGATTTTACTACCAAATTATTAGAGGATGAGATTAAGACAAGTGTCATCATCTAGTGGCATACAAAAACTCTTTGACCATAAAAAATAGAATGAAATGACTAAGTAATAAAACCTTAATTAACTCATGTCTTTGCCAAGAAAAATTTATGAAAGAAATTAATCGATACAAAAATTAAAACCATACATCAATAATATATTTTTAAATGAATATTTTAGCTATTATTTATAATGATACTTAGGGAAATAGTGAATATCTAGAATAATATTAATAAATGTGATAAAAACCTAATGATTTTTTTTAATATTTTTTAGCAATCATTCACACTTATAATTATTTTGTAGACTTTGATGGGTTGGTGATGGCAAAACACCATTTAAATTTAAGTTAGGGATCATCTAATACATGGAATAATCCTATTAGCTTGTAACCTTAGGTTATGGGTATTTGATGGGTAGATGACTATCAAATGCATGCTTAGGGGAGTGTTGATATCATTAACATGCCATGTGGTAGCCCCTCATTCAATTATCATTAGGTTTAGGGATCATGAGATGATGACATGTGACATCATCTTGAATCATCATGGTCTCTTGGATTAAATGTGATCCTTCCATGTGGTAATATCAAATCACTTGAGGTTATTTGGATTATGTTTAAATGTATTCCTTTAAGCTTTAGGTTCATGCAATATTGCCATGTGGGGACATCACAGGACTTTAGGTTTATAGGTGTATACATGTAAAAGTGGCCACCAATGGCTTCATACCCAAATTTAGACCAATTCTTACCAATCATTTTACATTTGGCCTAAAATTTTCTAAATGTCTTGAATTTAGTTTCATAACATGCAATTAAATCAATTTGGCCTATAAATCAATTAAAAAGAGAAATTGCACACATAATTTAATTCAAATCTTGTAAAAATGTTCAAATGCCTAAAAGGGATTAATTAAAATGTAAATCCTAATCAAATATTGATTGAATTCATCCTAGATTAATTAAATGAATTATAAAAAAGGAACATTTAAAATCAAATAATATCCTAGGAAGTAATCATTACCTTTTTTGAGCTATCCAAAATATAATATATCCCACCCATGCCTATTCCATGCTAATAATGAGGTTTAGATACCTTTCAACCCTACTGGGGTTAACTAAGAAAACATATGTTAGGATTTAACTCATTATAAGTTTCTTTCAAAGCCTATAAATGTAGGCCTAAATCTCTTCATTTAGAGAGCTTGGATAGAGTAGTGTTATAATTCAAGTTTTTGAGCATGAAGCAAATACATAATGTTAAAATGCCAAAATTGAGCCAAGCCAATCCATTTTTAAGCCATATCTAAGCAAAATCCAAGCCAACCATGGTGCCAAGAGGAGATTGAGATAGCCAAGCCCCATTGATGAAGACTTTTTGAGCATAATCCAAGCAAGCCAAATAAAGAACCTCTTGGAGTATTCAAGGAATTGGTAAAGAATTTGTGTAAGCTCTATCCATTTCTAGTTGTGCTTTATTCATTTGTGTTTTTTCACTATGATCATCCCTTTGATCTAGGCAAGGTAGTGTTATGCATGTTAGTGTATTTTTTTTTCATTTTCATTATGAAGCTAACATATGATCTAGCCACCCTCTTTAGATTACTTAATCATAAATGGCATGCCCAGTGGGACCATGAGCACCCCTCATGGTAAGGAGATCAATCTGCAAGTCAAAAACTAAGAAATATATGCTTAAATATCTTTAAAATTGCATTTCTAACCTTATTTTGGCCATATTATAATTTCTTTATATTTCTTATATCTACATAGAGATCGATAATGGTCAGGTGTAACCAGCCATGATTTGGCATAAACCAACCATAGTTATGCTTAACCAACCTTGATTCTATGTAAACCATTGATAGTTGGATTATAGGGGAAAAACATATCTAAATCTTGTATTTTGATTCTATCCATCATTTAGATTTGTGATTTATTGGTTTTAAAAGCATTTAAATCCATTGACTAAACTTTTCCTTGTAGGTTTTCTTGATATTTATGGTAACCAAGGCCTAACTTAAACGTGTTTATATTTTATGGTTTTGCCTTCATGTTTACAGGTGATAGACTATGGTCTTAATCAAATGGTGTCAATTCTTATAACTCGTACTAATTCTCTCGTAGACCAACTGGTGATAGTTTCCTAAACTAGAAAATACCATATCTGATTGACATTGGTCATATCTGACTAGCCATAATCACTGTGTCTTCAAAAATTAAATCTTGAGAGTTAAATTTCAAATATCATTTTCTCAAAAACAAAATTTCTTCAAAGTAGGGGGTTATTATCTAATAATTACAGGTTGAAGGATCGATTTAGAACCCAATTTTCTTATTTTGACTAACCAAACATTTCACTATGGGCTTTTAAAAGGAATTATTCAAATATTTCACATTTCAATTTGAGCATTAAAATGAACATGTTAAATCTCACACATTTGGACATTGGTGTTTAAAACAAATCTAGGATTGGTTATCTTAGAAAACACTTCATTTTTAGTTATTAAAACAAATTATTAAATCTTGAACATTTTAAATTGGTGGTTAAAAATGAACTTAGGATAAATATTACATATTTATACATTGGTATTTAAAATGAATCTAGGATTCATAAATCTTAGAAACACTTTGTTTTAAGTGCTTAAAATAAAGGCTTAAATCACAAACCTTTCAAGTTGGTGTTTTAAAATGAACTCTTGGCTAAATCTTAAACACTTGGACTTTGGGCTTAAAATGAACCTAGATGTCTTTAATTAATTTGGTTTTGTGAAATTATTTCAATATTTCACACTTAAGCTAGGGGGCCAAGTAAAAAAAAATGTTACATTTTAGTTTGGTGTCTAAAATCAAACTTCACTAATAATTATTTGCAACTTGTTTACTGACTATTTGTTTCACAAAAAGGATAAAACATGTATGCTTTCCTCCCATCCCCTTTAGGGAACTCATGGGATAAAAAGTACCATTCTATTTCATTTGGTGCCTAATATAAGGTGTAGAAAGAAAGTTGCCTAGGATCTACCCAAACTCACATAGTATTGGGTGATCTAAAAGCAACCCTAAAGTCTTTCTACCTAATTTCATTTTCATACATTTTGGCTTGTGAAGGGGATGTCATTATTTTTCCTCTAAGGAAGAATTGACCCAGGGCTTCATATCCTAGTAGTTTTTCAACCACACTCCATGGTAGGGTATATAAAGATGAGAATGCATATTGCTAGAGCTAGAGGGTTGAGCAACTAACCTCTCTAGTAATAAATGCCTAAGTCACATTTCATCAACTAGGGGATACCACTAAGAAGTCAAATGATGGAATCATCATGCAATGAAGTAGACACTTGAATTATAAGTTTATTGGTATGAACTCAAGTGATGTGATGTTCTCTTATGTTAGCCATACATGAGATCAATCTAGATGGTCATAACTTGTAAGTTTTAGTCAACCTCACTTTGCCACACCTTGATAGGATCTAGGATGATATGCTTAGTTGTATTTATATATTTTTTTAGTTTATTTCTTGGTGTGTTAGATGTAAAAATGTTTTGATTACACCGTGTCTTAAATTAGTCTTATGTCAAACGTTACTCCATTGTTTGAGGAGGTGTTATACCATCTGTTTGATACCTAGATTTAACTTAGAAAACTTTTGTGTTAAAATGTTGAGTATATCACTTAATTAAAATGGATAATATTATGCTACGCAAATTAATTAAAGTTTCATACCTTATAAAGTCTTGAAATAAACAATAATTACATCTTTTAGGATTGATAATACCATTACACTACCCAAATTATTTCATAGAATTATCTCATCTTATGTCAAGTTTCATCATTTGAAATCATTCATGTGCCTTGTTGGATTTTTTTTACCATAGTCATGTTGTTAAAATTTCCCTAACTTATTGGTCATTAAATCCCAAGTTTTTTCCAAGTTCAGTATTTGATTAACTTTTACAAGTTTGGATCCAAAAATTGAGTGATTTCTATTTAGTCCTTGACAAGTAGGGGTTGATACATAGATATTTCTCTTTTGGGTTGTGTAACTTAGGTTAATTAATTACCCAAATTTTAAAAAAAATAATTGTTTGTGTCTTTGTTTGATAGAATAAATCCATCTTCAAAGTGCCTTTTATTTTGCATTTTATACCAATTTGATCACATTTATGACTAGAATCAAGTGCCTAGTCTTTGCCAAAATGTTCCAAGTTTGTTAGATTAAAATATCATCATCAACCTTTTTTTCAAAGTCTAGATTTTGATGATGAATTTGGCTAAAAGTCCTAACACAACCTATTTGAAATATATATTTTGACTCCACAATTGGACAAAAGACCTAAAATATTTTCCCATTCCTAGTTTAGACCTATTTGAAACATCTTTGAACCTATACTTTGGCATCTTATCTTTAGTTCATTTTACTTGACCTTGTATTTGTAAATCATTTTATGTTAGACATTTGACATTATACTATTTTTACCATGTCTTTGCATAAACATTTTTGGAGATACAGCTCCACATCTAGACCAAGTTAGACTTAGTTAAACATTTATCTTTTCAGACGTAGCTTTTCAAAATTTTCAAAACTCTCATCCTCTCTTATTTTGAAATATTTGCCATTTTATTTGACCATGGATCAGTATACACATAGTGGAAATATGTCTAATATAGGATATGGAAATGTTAGCACATAATAGTAATTTATTCAAGACCTTTATGGAGATGATGTTGTTTGGGAAATGGATTACTATCCATCATAAAACACTCAAATAAAGTAATAGAGTTGAGATCCTTTGGCTAATTATTTTTTTAGCACTCCTCCCTACATAGAGTAAAACCAAGAAAAGATAACCCAATATTTGGCTAACATATATATGATTGTAGAAAACATTCAACAATAACCTTATTATGGTATAATTCCATTGAACTATGAGGTAGGGCATGAGAATTTGGTAAAATTATCCATAGGGACATATAACATGTATTATAATTAGAATAATGATCATGCCTCTTCTAACAACCCTAATGCCATAGTACTAATGCCATATCAAGATCAATGTATGCTTTTCACTCAAAGAGGCCTTATATACGACCACTTTAATCAAATTTAGATAGCATACTAGACATATCAAGACCTAACATGTAACTTTAACAATATGACCATGTTCAACAAGCCTCTTATTGATTTAGCTCCTTTAACAAGAGTCTTAAGGGAATTAATTAGTCAATAAAATTATGGTTTAGACCCATTCTCACAAATTACCTTGGTAGACAACATGTTCAATACCCCAATTATCAAGGAAATGTCTTCTACTTTTATGCAGAATAGTGAGCAAAACATAGTGGATAATGTGCAAGTAAAATCCAATTTAAACTAAAGTGGTGTTAGCATAAAAACACATGGTTAACAATAAAATTTTCCTTTAACAAGAACCATTAGTGGTTTACAAACTCAAGGAGTAGGAGTTTCTACTTCTAAACTCAACCAACTACCTTTAATACTTAACTAGATGCTTCTTCAAGTACCCAACAATAAGGATTAAGTATTGAACCAATGACCAATATCATGCCACAACAAAATGTGATGAATCTTACTCCAACCTAATAAGTGATGAATAATATTCTATAATACTAGGCACCATCAAACATACCCATGCAATAGAAGACAAACATATTTCCACTTAAATATTGGAAACCAATGTTCCACCTCACTAGGAAGCAATTAACATACCTCTTCAATCACAAACTAATGTGTTGATCCAAAACCAAATGATGTATGGCTAGTAATGTCTAACTATTAGTCAAAGAAAAATGTTGAATCTCCAACATACATCCACTTCCCAACAAGGATTCATGTAATAAAGAGGTTCTAATGTTCATTAAGTACTTATTAGGCAATAGTCAACTTTTATGTATAATGTGCCACAAGTTCAGTAATAGGGTCTTGGTTCACAAGTCCTTCTTAATAAGCCATGTATGACTAATCGATAACATGTCCCTATTCAACCTCATTAGGCATAGTAAGGTTATATTCCTCCATCCCAACCATAGTATCAAGCTTACATACCTAATCCAAACTAGAATATTACACAATCATAAGTGAAATTTCAATAATTATATCCAAATCCATGTAAGTGTATTCCTTGTATACTCCCTAATCAGTCCAACATTCCCCAAAAAATGCCTCCATCATACCTTAGTCAAAGTAATCCACTTTTGATTGCACAACCTCTACCTCAACTAGCTAATGATCCCATTGGTTTCATCTCACAAGAGATATAATAAATTAAGGATGTAATTTCCTTCATGCAAGTGAGAAACTAGACCAAAAAGTTCAATTTGGATGATATGTTTTCTTACCCTTTCAACATGGAGTACTTGTAGATAAAATTTCCTATAGGGTACAAGCCACCAAAGTTTGATAAATATAAGGAGAAAGGTGACCCCAAGGCTCATCTAACAAAATTCTTTGTCACATGCCAACTAGTGGCCTATAATAACATCTACCTTTTAGTGGGCAACAAATTTATTATGGAAAACATTTGAATGGTTCCTAAAGTTTCCCAAGAATTTAGTACCTAATTTTGACAATCTCTTGAATAAGTTCATAAAACACTTCTCTTACAATATCAAGCATAAGACTTCATTGGTAGACTTAACACAAGCAAAATAGAAAGTTGGTGAAAGCTTTGGTAGCTATCTATAACAATGGAGAGCCCTTGTAAGCTGATTTACCCACAATCTACTAGATAAAAAATTAGCCTCTATGTTTACCAAAAATATGCATAGTGAGATATTTTATAATTTGGAGTTTAAGTGTGTGCACATATTCAAAGAGATCATCAACAAAGGTTTGCTGATCAAAAGAGCCCACATTAACAAAGAGATAATTAAATTAGCCTTTTCAAATAAAAAATAGAACCAAAATTAGAATAATGGCCAAAATCAACATCCAGTCCATCAAAAATGTCACAACAAACCTAGGCTAATAATTATAATAAACCCAAAAAATTCAATTTCAAGAATAATGTTGTAGGTAATGGATGAAATGAGTCATGGCATGTCTAAATGGTATAACCACCATCTTATTAGCCTATGCTACCTTTCTAGCTTACTCTTAACCAATAACCTTTTTAGTAACCACAACATGTGCAACACACACAATAACCTAGACCAATGTAGCTAATGCAAAAAACATAGTAACCTATGACTTTGAAAAACCCTCCTCCTCAAAAGATAAATGTTACTACTCAACATGCTTTTAATGACCTTAAAGAGCCTATTAAATTAGTCTTTTACAAAATCACAATAACTAGCTTGATTAGATGGCCTATTTAGAAAGAATAAGTTTGTGATATTAATTACATGTTAGATTGTTATAGGCCAGAATAATTATATGATTTTCATAGGGTTAATGGCCATAATTTGTAGTGTTGTGTGCATATTAAACATATAATTCAAAATATGTTATAAAATGGAGAGATCACATTGGATCTTGGAGCTTCCACCTCCAATCAAAGAATTGGAATTTATCATAATCCTTTTCCCTAATATAACAACCAAAACTAGTAATAAAAATAGAGACCAATGTAACATAAAAAATAATAGTATCAACAACCAATGATAATTCAATAGACCTAATAGAATAAATATAAAAATAAACAATGTCAAAACAATAGACAAAACCAATGATAAAATGGTAATAACTAATAGACCTATCATGTAGTTGCACATGACTACTACTCGATTGTAGGCCATATTGTATGAGGTCATGTTGATACCATTTTCATTAATATAAGACCAAGTGTTAATAAAACATGACCATTGTTAATTATACCAAATCAACCAAACCATTTTGGTAATTTTTCCTTGACCTAGGACCACACACTTGTAAATCAACAGGGATTCTCATGTTAGGACCTTATACTAATAACTCATCATTATCTCATGACCATGCATAAGTGCATTGACAACCAAGATTTATCCAATCTAGTCCCCTTATATCATAATTTTTTAGTAATAATGGTCTTATACCTAATCCCAATTGTGCAATCAAAACTCGATGATCAAGGATTACCATACTAGGCCCATAACCATTTACCACTTCACCCACCATCCATCTAAATAATATACCTTGGAACAAGCCATTTACCACTATCTAAGAAAATATATTTGACATTATAGAAAAATTGAAAAATATTCCATCACAAATATTTATTTTAGATTTATTACATATATCCACCATCCACAAAAACATCTTGAAAAAATTCCTTGGTCAATCCATAGTTCCAAAAGACATATTCCCTACCAAATTTCAAACTTTGGTTGGATATCCATCTCCATCCCAATAAGTAACCTGAAACTAAAGCAATATGTCATCCCTTGGCCAATTTCATGATAATCCATTATATATTCAAGCTTACATAATGAGGCACAAAGTGAAACATGTCCTCATAAATAATAGATTAGGCTTGAATATTGTGTCTCTAAAGCTCATAAAGCTTCTTGGGTACATAATGGTAGATCTCCAAGACAAAAAATTACCATCAAAGCCTATGATAATGAAGAATCAGAATCACAATGCACCATTATCTTGAAATTTATCATTGGGCCCTTGACCCATGATACACTTTGCTATGTGTTAGATCTCAATTTGTCATATAATATACTTTTGGGTAGACTTTGGTTACATGAGATTCATGCAGTCTCATCAACATTACACTAGTGTATCAAGTTTTCCCATTCAATAATGGAAGTTGGTGTTCCAAGAGATTTGCATCTATATGAGCATTGTAAACATCTAGAGGCCAAGTTAAAGATCTATAATTACCATTTTGGCATGAATCTAGTTTCCAAGAAAGATAAAGGGAGAGAAATATTTATTGATTTACTATAGGCCAAGTACATTGACCCTGATACCCTTGATTCACTTTCTCACATGTCACCTCCTAATATGTCCAATAATTATACTATCTCAGATAATGGCCCAGGAGAGTACTTGACCCATGACACCTTTCACATTGTAAAACTTACATAGAACCCCAAGTCTTTTGGAAGACCAAAATCTAAACCACTCATGTAATGGCAGAGAAAATTCAAAGGCCAAATGCATAGTCTAATGCCTATCACTTTCATATCAGCCTCTAGCTAAGCTCATGACCCTCTCTAAGGTGATGAATCATTATTATACAATGAAAAATTGGTTTATTATTGGAAGAATTCAAAGTATCCCATTCCTAATCAGATCATGAAAAATTAAGATTATGAAGGAAGAGGTCACAGGCCAAATAAATAGGGAACACTTTAACCAATTTCTATGACTAAGTATAAAATAACATATGGGCTTGGATTTAAACTTCCTAGGGTGACCCCACATATGTTATTCAAGTTTCATCACTAATGACTAGTGACAATGATGTCGATAGTGAAGCAGAGTCTGATCATAGCCATTTTGATGACATATCCCATACCAATCTATTTGATAATAATGCCATTTGTACCCTTTGACTAGTCATTAATCATAATACACTACCTTTATATTATTCCCAATTGATAGACTGGGGCCAACAAGAATCTAATGTGTTAGTTGATGAGTTTTAGAATGATGAGGCCTTTTGTGATTTTCTAGGCCTTAGGGACAATGTTTCATTGGGAGACCACAAAAAAGGGTTCTCAATCAAGTTATATCTTGAAGCCTATTTTTGAGATCAGGTGAACACCCTTATCCAAAATAAATTAAATAAACATTGAGGTCCCATAGTGAAAACCTATTTGAGGCACTTTTAGACCAGTGAAATGTAATTATAAAGGCTAGTCTAGTAGTAAAAACCTATTTTAGGTTCCATTAGATGGGGGTGTGCAACCTTATTTAAAAATATAATAGGAAACCACCCATGATGAACTTATATATGGGTCTAAGATTATTCTTAAAGAAGAATAGGTTTTTGATGAAATCATTCAAGATACTAATGATGGAAAATTTACCTATGGGTCCAAATTTAGTCTTGAAGAGTAGTAGGATTTTGATCACATCATTCAAGAGTTCTTAACATAATTTGTTACATGGCCATCCATACCCTTGGGGGATTATTATTCATCATTCATATGAGATCTTGAGAAACTAGTCCTAAAAAAGAACCTTGACATGGCCAAATAGTTGAAATCTTTTCCCACTATTCTTGAAGATAATTCAACCCTTATAGTGTAAGATAATTTAGAGGTAGACATTAGGACTCTACATGACCTAAAATGGATAAAATTAGGCATGTCCCTTATTGAGGAGGAGCATGAAGTCCTTACAACCCTTTTGAGGTAATTTTTAGATATATTTGCCTGGGCATATTCTAGCATGCCTATTTTGGACCCCACCTTGATTGTTCACCACCTTATGGTACATCCTGATGTGAAACCAATGAATAAAAATTTATAAAAAATGCATCCTCACATTGTTTTATTAGTCAAGAAAGAGTTGGAAAATCTCTTATAAGTAAGATGTATTAGGTCAATCAACTATTTTGAATGGATTTCTAATGTTGTACCCATTAGTAAAAACCTAGAAGGAATCAAAATATGTATTTATTTTATGGACATTAATAAAGACTACCTAAATGATGAATTTACATTCCCAAACATTGACATGATAGTCAAATCCATAGCAGGCTATGAGATGCTTTTACTGATGGATGGATTCTTATACTACAATTAGATTTGATTATCACTAAAAGACCAACATAAAATAACATTCACTACTCTATGGGGAATATTATGTTATTAGGTTATGCCATTTGGTCTTAATAACATAGGGGCCACCTATCAAATATTCATGATAGTCATATTTTATGATATTATTCATGACATTATTGAAGATTATGCTGATGACATACTAGGAAAATCAAAGACCAAGGCTAATCATCTAGCAACATTAAGGAGGATATTTGAGAAACTACATGAATGCAAAGTCAGGCTCAACCCTAAGAAGTGTGTGTTTGGAGTTACTTCAAGCTAATTTATTGGCTTCATTGTGTCTTATAGGGGCATTGAAGTTGATCTATCCAAAGTACATGCCATAATAGAGATGCCACACTGACCAATTTAAAGTAGCTCCATAGTTTATAGGGAAAAATTCAGTCTATTATATGTTTCATATCTCAATTAGCTAATAAGTGTCATATTTTTACACATCTTGTAAAGAAAGGTGTAACATTTATTTGGGATGATTATTTTTAGAAAACTTTTTAATAACTAAAGGACTATCTAGCAAATCCACTATTTTTATTCCCTCATATGCTAGGGAAACCATTCCTTCTATACCTATCAATGATAGACAAAGCCCTGGGGGAACTTTTATCTCAACACAATGATAATGGAGAAGATCACCTAGTGTACTATCTAAGTTGTACACTGGTCATGTATGAACACAATTATACACCCATAATAAAAAATTGTATTGTTATGGTCTTCATAGCTCAAAAAATTAACATTACATATTGAGAAATAAGACCATGGTCATTTAAAAGGTAGATTCACTCAAGTATCTACTATCTAAAAAAACTTTTCAAGGCTACATGGCCAAATGGATAATGCTTCTCAATGAGTTTGAGATAGAATGTGTGAACTAGAAAGCCATCAAGGGACAAGTTCTTATATATCGACTTGCTGAAGTACCCCTTGTAGTTACAAAGCCACTCACATTCCAATTTCTTGATGAATCCATCATGACCATCATTAAAATACCTCTTGAGGAGTAGCATTAGAAGCTATATTTTGATGGTTCATTCATAGCACATAGATCGGGCATAGGCATTTTTTTTTATCACTCCATAGGGGGATCTAATCCCAAAGTCATTTAGAATCAACTTTCCTTGTACCAATAACATGGCCAAATATGAATCACTTATAGAAAAACTTTGACAATCAGTAAAATGGAAGATATCTTTTCTAAAGGTTTGTGATGATTCATAGTTGATCCATAATCAAAAATAAAAAATGTCATAAAATGCAAAAAACACACTTGTAATGGATTGAAGCCTTATTTTAATGATTTAATAAAATAAATTTTTAAAAGATTATGAAATTTAAAACAAAATTTAAAAATTCACTTTGGACTAAATTTAAAAGAGTGCAATAATAATAGAGGTAAAAATGATAGATAAAAACACTGAACCAATTTGATAATGAAGTTTAGCTTAAAAGCCTATGTCTAAATATCCATTATAATGGGGATCACTCCTTTTAAATTTTTTTCCAAATGCTTAAAATCTTTTAGAAGTCTTAAAATTGTCTTCTCAGACTTGTATATGCTAGAGTATTACTCTCAAACTAAAAACCATAGTTTGAGGGTCTTAAAAATACTCTATAAGTCTCTTACACCACTATTTACCCTATGCTTAGTCTTCAAAAGAATTCAAAACTTGATTACAAAATAAACCTTGAGCACTTTATATAGTTCTTGGGTTGGATGGATTATCATTCAAGTCCTTATATTTTTTACCAAAATAGCCAAGGATCAATTCCAATGGCTTAGGCTTTGGATTAATCCATTATCCCATATTTTTTATCCCACATTAATAAATTTGCATTTTTGTTAAGCATTTAAGGCATGGTTCATGTATGGATAGTTCCAAAGAATTGACATTTACATGCTACTCAGGCTTCGATGTGATCCATTGGCTTTGGATCATGATAGCTTTACCAGGTTCCATGCTAACTTGTGGCAATTCAAGCTTCATTCCTAGCATGATGTGTTTGGTGTTGGAGACCATAGTAATATGAGCTTGTCATGGTAGTTTAGTTTCATGGTATTGATATGTAATTAATGTGAGATGTTTGGTTGGCATGGAACCTTTAACTAGTTGGCATGTCGATGGACTTGGTGTCATGGCATTCTCAAGCTTTGGTATGGTGAATAAGATTATAGTCACTATATGAATATTAAAAATTTGACTATAGAAATAATTAAGTGGTGGAAAACCACATGGTGGGTTGAGGACCCACCACATGGACCACTCCCAATCTGACACTTGTTGACATCCAATTAGGTGCTCCATAACTCTATCGGTGGTAGGGTCCCCCTCCATGACAAAAGTGGACTCAACCAACTATGGTCCTTGTATCCAACCTTTTACACCTATAAAATACCAATTATGAAACCAACTATTTTATTGCATGAAATTTTTACCACATGTCTCTACACCATTGGTCCACCTGACTTGCTCAAACTATGCCACTTGTCATTTTCGACACACTATAGACATCATGTGCCATTTTTTTTGCCTTATCTGATTTGGAAACTTCCACATGTGATATCTTGTGCATATGGGCTCAAAATTAACCTATTTAAATTACACCAAAAATCTCTTTATGAGATCTATGTTGTGATAATGATCAATCTAAGATTTGATGAATTCATTTTTGGAGCATATATGGATCCACTTGGATCAATCATCCCCACTAGGATATTTTATACCTCCAAAAGCTAGTACTAGCCCTAGTACTCCATGTGAGGATATTTTCATGGATTTGGCTCTTAGAAACTAGCTTTGACTCAAATGATCCCCTAAATTCTAGTCAATTGTAAAGATACTCTGATGGGTCTTCAAATTTTGAAATTGTAAAACAAAATGTTGCATGACACCTAGTGTTATAACAATCACCATTTTACAATTATCCTCTTAGGGTCTTACATATAAACATAATTTTAAAAAAATTTCCCTTATTGGATCTTTACAACATGTAACTATAATGATTACAAACATTACCCATACTTGGGTCTTATGCATTTATAAATAGTTCCCATATTCAAGTCTTACAAACATGCATACATATTTTTACATAATAAAACATATAGATTAAAAGATAAAATCTATCTTCTAGGTTATTCCTGATGTTTCTCATGACAACATCTTCATGTTGTCCTATGGTGTTCTTATCTACAATATACATGAGTAAAATAACATTGAAGGTGCCATTATCTTGTAATGGTTCAAGTTTTTTCCAATGTGCTCGTACAAGATATTCTATCCCATATTTTACAATGTTATACTAATTTTCCTTCTTGGAAAAAGTTGCCTTTCTCAGAGACAAATATGGTTTCCCTATGACAATGCCACTAAAATGGAGTGGAACCACATCTAATTCAACTTCATCTAAAAAGTTGGAGGTAATTACAAAACCTAGTTTACATGTTTTACTTACATGTACACTACTATCATCATATATATTATCCAAAGAATATGGTTTGAGATGTGGCTTAGTTTAAAAACCTAAGGTTTCTATAACATCTTTATAAATTATATTTTTTGATAGTTTTTATCAAAAATATCATCTATCTTAGAATACTTAACTATTATTCTTTTAAAGAAGTGTTGTTTACCTTTCCAGGGTGACAAACTCTGAACTATTAGCTTTTCATTGACTATCATCTTTATCTCTAATTATCAAGACTCTATCTATTTCTAAACTAAAGTTGCAATTACAACCTTTATCTTATTTTATTACTGACTCTTCTTATGTTCTTTAGACAACCTCATTAGGGTAGTTTTCTTAATCATATTTTAAATATTTTTTGGCATAATTATAAAATACATTTGAGTATTTCATTTTTTCATACCTTGATGAGTCATTTGAATATACTTCTTTCAATGTAGCTATTGCATCTTCAGAGAGTCATTCTTCCAGCTCTTTGAGGTGTTGTAGCTTGTTGCTTGAGTAATCATTTAACTTAGCTTCTTAGAGAATTTGTCCACCTTTATATCTTAACCCTGCATGAAGTGGTCTCTTTGACACTTAAATAGGTTGGAAAATTCCTTGAACATTAATGCTAAGGCCTTTTACTTCAAATCCCATTTTAGCTAATAGCTTAGAACCTATTCCCTTTGTGTGCTTTTCAAATTTACCAACACATGGACTTGATAAATGTTTAGGGTAAGAAAATTTAGTATCCCTAACATTTTCAACATAGCCAAAAGAGTTGTTTTCATTATTTTCATTCTCAAAACATACATTAGAAGACAAATTACTAATCAAATTAATATTTAATTCAAGACTTACAACATTTTTTTCATTAATAGGACTAATAGGAGTATACGAATTAGATGAATCATTGCTATAACCATAATTTACCTTTATTGTCTGGCTTGTTTTGAACTAAACCTCGTAGGTATGATTGGTATTTAGTTTTATTATTTATCTTGATGTAGTTTATTTAGCATGCAGGGATGTGAGATAATAATTACCTAAAGTGATCTCTTCAGCTTCTCCCAAAACTACATCAAGAACTACATGATCAAATAATAGTCCTCTAATGCCAAAATGTAAGCTGCCATAATGGGTTATATGCCCATGTACTATGATGTCATCTCCTCTGAATGTATTAGTGTGAGATAATGGAAGAGATTTTATCTTTAGATGTTGTTCAAGACCTTTAGTAATATATCTAGCACTAAAACTCTGATCAAAATAAATCTACATGAACTTCCCCTCAATAATAGTAGTCCAATGTTGCCTTTGAGTTTCCTTTAAGCATAACATAATATCTATCACTTTGATTGGAAGAGGTTATCACATTAGATATTTTGGAGTTATTTGATGATTTACTTCTAGTCAAGTTGATTTATTACTACTGGATATGACTGGTGCCTTGCATTTCTCCTTATTCTACTTGTTGAACCATAATAGAGCTTGACTTAGGTGCAGTATCTAGTATTACTCAACAGTATGACCTCACCAGGCATAATGTCTGCAATTATCTAAATCTTTATGCATCCTTTTATTCTATCTATGTTCTTGTTTTAGTTCTACCTGTAGCATATTAATGCTTTGTTGGAGTTTTTTGATTTGTAGCTCTTGTCTTCACTCTACCTCATGTCAACATTACTCTGGGATTGCAAGTATTACATTATTTTAATGATGATTGTATTAAATGATAACTAAATATGTGTTATCATTAGGTCCATTTTATTACAATAGCTAAATTTAGCTAAAAATAAAACCATAAGTTAACCCATAAACTTCACTTTGATACCAACCTAATCTATAATAAAAGATAAACAAGTGTCATAAAATGTAGAAAACACACTTGTAATAGATTGAAACCTTTTTTTAATGATCTAATAAAATTGATTTTTAAAATATTAAAAAATGTAAAATAGAATTTAAAAATTCACCTTGGACTGAATTTAAAAGAGTGAAATAATAATAGAGGCAAAAATGATAGATAAAAAACATCGAACTAATTTGAAAATAGAGTTTGGATTAAAAGCCTACCTCTCTGAATCTACTCCAATGGGGATTGATCCTATTTAAATTGTCACCAAATGATTATAATATTTTACAAGTATTTAAATTGTCTTCTCAGACTTATATCTACTAGAGTATTACTCTCAAACCAAAAATCATATTTTTAGGCTCTTAAAAATAATCTATAAGTCTCTTACACCACTATTTACCCTATGTTTAGTCTTTAAAAGCATTCAAAAATTGATTAAATAATGAACCCTGAGAACTTTATATAGTGCTTGGGTTGGATGTCTTGTTGGTCAAGGCCTTATCTTTTTTACCAAAATAACCAAGGATTGATTCCTATGGCTTAGGCTTTGGTTTAATCCATTATCCTATAGTTTTTATCCCACATTGATAAATTTGCATTTTTGTTAAGCCTTTTTTAAGGCATGGTCTATGTATGGATAGTTTCAAAGCAATAGCATTTGCATGTTACTTAGGCTTTGATGTGATCCATTGGCTTTGGATCATGGAAAATTTATCGGGTTCCATGTTAACTCATGGTAATTTGGGCTTCATGCCCAGCATGATGTGTTTGGTATTAGAGACCATATTAATATGGGCTTGGCATGGTATCTTGGTTTCATGGTATTGACTTGGAATTAATGTGAGATGTTTGATTGGCATGAAACATTTAAATAGTTGGCATGTTGATGGACTTGGTGTCATGGCATTATCGAGCTTTGACATGGTGAATAAGATTATAGTCATTGTATCATTATTAAAAATTTGACCATGGAAATAATTAAGTGGTGGTAATCCATGTGGTAGCTTGAGGGCCCACCACATAGACCAATCCCAATCTAACACTTGTCAACATCCAATTGGATGCTCCATATCTCTATTGATGGTAGGGTCCCCCTCTATGACAAAAGTGGACTCCACTGACTATAGTCCCCATAACTGACCTCTTATGCCTATGAAAGACCAATTATGAAATCAATTATTTTCATACATGAACTAACCACCACATGTCACTACACCATTGGTCCATGTGAATTGATTGAACTACACCACTTTTCCTTTGAGACACACTATGACATCCTATGCCATTTTTTTGCCTTATTTGATCTGGGAACTTCCATGCATCATATCTTGTGCATACGTGATTGAAATTGAACTATTCAAATTAAGTCAAAAAGATCTTGACAAGCTCTATGATTTGATAATGATAAATCTACAATTTGATTAATTCATTTTTATACCATATATAGATCTACATGGATCAATAGTCAATCATCAATCAGGTTAAAAACCATTTTTAGACCAAATATGATAAGTTGGTTCCCTATAAATCCATGGTTGACACTCTCAAGTAGTAGATTGCTAACATATAGTTTGAACATATACCAAGGGAAAGAAACAAAATAGAACATGCCATAGCTACCATTATATCTTTGATTTAACATACATATATGATTGAAAACTACCAATTTCTTGTTAAAAATTTACTAGTGTTAGCTCATGAACCATCAACCATCATAATGATCTATGATATTATTGGTCCCAAATCTATTTGGTATTTAGACCTATATGAATTTTTACACAACCATGTTTTACCATCAAAATTTTCCCTCAAACAAACCAAAGCTTTCATCCATAATGCCCAATGTTATACCTTACTTAGACCAACCCTATACTGCCATAGTTCTGATAAAACTCTACTTCATTATTTACCTTGAGTAAAATTTATACTAGTGTTATTGAAAGTTCATTAAGGGATATGTGGATCCCACACCATTATTGTATTCATTTCCAAAAATCTCTTGTGTATTGGGTACTATTAGCCAATGATGGATGTAGATGTAGATGCATATGTGAAAAGATGCAATAAATGTCAATGGCATACCAATCTAATTCATGTCCTAGCCAAGACTTTGAAACAAATGTTGACACCATGTTCATTTGATACATGGGGACTCAATCTCATTGGGAAGATAAACCCCACCTCATCTAATGTCCATAAACATATCTTTATCACCATAAAATATTTCACTAACAGGGTTAAAGTTATACCCCTCACTTATGTAACTGGAAACAAAATTTCCAAATTCATCTTTAACCATATCATTTGCCACTATGGTATCCCTTCTGATATTATATTTGATAATGGAGGATCATTTAAAAATAAGTATGTTAAATCTCTATGTGATGAGTACAAAATCAAATAATAATTTTCTATGATATATTACCCTTAAAGTAATACCTAGGCCAAAACATTAAAAAAAAAACCATTGTTAACATCCTGAAAAATATTGTTAATGATGTAGGCCATGATTGGAACATTTAGATATTATGTTCCCTCTAGGCATACCATACCAATCACCATACCTAATAGGAACCACTCTATACTCACTTTTTTAAGGTATTGAATCCATTTTTCATATTGATTTTGAGATACCTTCATTACATATGACTTTGAAGCATGTCCTATATGATGAAGACTATCAAGTAGATTGCCTACAAGAGTTAGAGTTACTTGATGATAAATGCATGGATGCAGTAAACAATCTGAAAACATATCAAAATTGACTTCATGGACACTGAAATTGGTATGTGAAACACATAAACTTTGAACACGGTAATATTGTCCTCAAATAGAACTAAAAGAATACCACAGCTAAGAAGAAGTATAAATGCAAGTTCAAACCCAACTAGGTAGGTCCCTTCATCATTGTTACAGACTATGGCACATGAGCATACAAGAGCACCACACTAGATGGAGATGAACTTGATGAGCCTACTAACATTATACACCCCAAGTGCTACTATGCTTGAGTGACTTGGTATATTATATATGAGGACCATTTCAAGTTATAACATATTATCAATATTATTCTTTGTACTATACCATTTTGTCATTCTATCACCTTATCAGTCTACCATCCAATCACTTTTCCTATCACTTATCCATTCTAAACATATCTTTTCTATCAACCAAGCATGTTTTGATCTACCCTATGTTAGCCTATTTGACCTTGGTTCTTCCAATGGTTTCACATATTAAACATAAATAATTAGATAAATTTTAGTAGTTGTTTCAAGCATTCTAAATAGAGGTAGTATTTTGGAGTAATATGATAGAGGTTCTGGTAGTTGCATCCTTTATTTCTTGTTCTGCTCTAATCATGTTTATTTATGTGAGCCTGATTATATCCACCTACATGGGCAACTTAGTGTTTCATCAATCTTGCTACTAATTATAACCACCTATGGGAAAATTATTATCATTGATATGATCTATTGTATCCTAGTTATAACCACCTTTGGGAAAACTAGGGACAACACTTTTTTATTGTGCCTTGACATATCAAATTTTCATTCCTATGTCATACTATGCCATTGTCCCAACTATGCTTGTGTTATTTGAATTGGTTGCTACAAAAATTAGATTCCTCCACTATAAAGTGGAACTAATATGACCTAAGATCATTTTGAGACTATGTGGGTCATGTTTGATTCATGTTGAGGTCCACTCATTCCCCCTTAAGCATGATCTCACCATATTGCAAGAAAAATTTCAAGTTTTATTACTCTCACTATTTTAAGTTAGTATCTCATCATTATCAATTGATTTGAGATTCTCCAAAAAACTCCAAAAACATTTTAAAATCATTTATAAAAACCAAAAACTTTGACCACTTCTTTGCCTTAGGGATTTTTGGAACCCTTACTAAGTCACAAGAAATCACTTATTCCTTAGTTTCCCTATCCTTTTTGGTATTTTATCCCATGCTCTCACCATTTTGCATGTTCATTCCTATTTTTCTATCACATCCATCAAGTTTGTATTTCTATAATTTTCTTCTATCCCATTTCTTGGGAGAACTACATTTAGCCTAAATTTTTGTTGGATATCACATCCATGGAACTATGTAGGAAACATCCACTTCCCTAGTGCATATGGAGATAACTTGGACACCTCTTCCTTTTCTTCTATTTTACCATCATGTTTATTTGTTAAGTTGTCACCCATTTTCTAGGGGAAATATTTATCATGTTATTTGTGTCATGTTATTTATACTAACATTGGGGCTAACTATTATTTGTTTATTTATTATTTATTATTTATTATTTATTATTTATATTCTTGTTTGTTTGTTTTCAGAACTATTGCCTTGATTCAGTCTATGTGCATTCATTAGGTCATTCCTTACACATTTATACTTGAATCTATCCATATTCATAAATCTACATTATCATCATGTTTTTTTATCATTGGTGTATTATTTTCCATTGTGTATTGGATTATGGGAGTCAATCCTTATGCATATTTTGGCCAAGTCCTTATGGTGTTCTATCATGATGCCTATCATCACATGCTATAGCAAAAATCAGCTTAGAGAACTCTACCCAACAATGCAGTATTGATATCTCATCAGCACCAACACTAACAAAAATCCCAATCATATCCCACATAGAGTAATTAACAATGAAAGAATTTTAACCTTTTTTAGTTTAGATGAGTATCTCCCTAGAAGCAAGTTGTCCTAGTTCATATTTACCCTCCATATCAAGTTGTCATCATCATGTTTTCAATCATCAACCATTAATCTTATTTTCCATAATTAGGGTACAATGCTTATAACTACTTATGGGCAAACCATTTTACACCATCCCATCAACATTCTCAATGATTTTCACTACCTTTTGGAAAATCATTCAATTTCTTCTACCCAATTGGGGCATGTTTTTATCATGTTTGTCTTCCCTAAATAGGGTAGCTCCATATTCTCAATGATTATAACTACCTTTGGGCAGGTCATTATTTTATCATACCATGTTTGTGACTATCAGGGTACAATTCTTATAACTCCCTTTGGGAAAACCATTGTACACCATCTCACTTGCATTCTCAACGATTTTAGCCAACTTTGGCCAAATCATTATATTGTCACCCCATCATTTTCGTTTTTTGGGTCCACTTGTTTCCTTTTCTTGAGGGATTGTTTGCTAACCCCTTTTGGAAACCACTCCTTTGAGGGGGAAGATATAGTTCATTCATCATATTAAAGTCATAAGAAAAATAAGACCATTTTATTCTTTGAAAAGACATTATTGTGCTTATAACTTGTAATTCCCTCACAAATAGGGGAAAAATGTAAACATCTAAAAGTGGCCACCAATGGATTCATACCTGACTTTAGACCAATTCTTACCAATCATTGAACATCTAGCCTAATAATTTTTAAATGTCTTAAATTTGGTTTCATAACATGCAATTAAATTAATTTGGCCCATACATCAATTAAAAAGAGCAATTTCACACATTTAATTCAAATTTTACACAAATGTTGAAATGCCTAAATGGGATTAATTAACATGCAAATCCTAATTGAATTCATCCTTGAGAAAATAAATGAATTATCAACAATGAAAATTCAAAATCAAATAATATCCTATGAATTATTCATTACCTTTTATGAGTTTTCCAAAATCCAAAATATCCCACCCATGCCTAATCCATGCTAATAATGAGATTTGGACACATTTTGACCCTACTAGGGTAAAATAATCAAACCTAGGTTAATATTTAACTCATTCCAAGTTGATTTAAAAGCCTATAAAAGTAGGCCTAGAGATCTTCATATATAGATCCTGGATAGAGTAGTGTTATAATACAAGTTTTTGAGCATGAAGCAAATACATAATGTTATAATGCCAAAATTGAGCAAAGCCAAGACATTTTAAAGCCATATCAAATTAAAATACAATCCAAACATGGTGCCAAGAGGAGAAGGAGATAGTCAATCCCCACTGATGAAGACTTCTTGAGCACAATCTGAGCAAGCCAAATGAAGAACCTCTTAGAGTATTCAAGGAATTGGTAAATAATTTGTGTATGCTCTTTCCATTTTTATTTATTCTTTGTTCATTTTGTTTATTCAATATGCTCCTCACTTTGATCTAGGCAAGGTAGTGTTTTACATGTTAGTGCATTTGTTTTCATTTTCATTGTGAAGCTAACATATGATCTAACCACCCTTCTTGGATTCCTTGATCACATCAGGGGTATATTTATTCCCTACCCAATATCAATTTACCCCAATATTTTGGCTTGCATAAGGTCACCATATGGTGATCATTTAAGCTCAAGGCTATGGGAGTTAAATTAATGCCCCACTAAATCCTAGTTTGGCTTAGTCATTATAGTAATGCCATGTGGCATAGTCTTGGGGCCTAATGGGGATCAAAATTTGAAACTTAAAATGACTAAGTTTCTTTTTTTTTTTTTTTTTTTTTTTTTTTTTTTTTTTTTTTTTTCCATAGGAAAATTTTAATGGTCCCTACCTATGTACAATTAATGTGTGGAGAAACCTAGGAGGGACTAAAAGAAGATCTAAAAAAGACAAGGTGAAACACAAGCTAAAATCTTTGTTATAGAAATAATTATATCAATCAAGTCATTTTTAAAGAGGCTCAAAAATCATTATTTAATAGTTTGAAGACAATCACTTAAAAATTTTAAAATTATAAAATAGACTACATTAATAGTCTAAATATTTATCAGAATGAAGCATAAAGATAAATATTGACCAAGTATTTATAATGGGATATTATAAAGACTTGGTCATTTAATGAAGATAAAATATTTTAAAGGCACAATATAGATTAATGGATTTTATCCAATTATAGGAAATTATACAAAATAAAATTGACTTAGCTAAATACTATATATTTACAAAAAACATTAGTCAATTTTTCAATGCAACAATAGTTATAGACTTGAAAAAAAAAGCCTAATTGGCGATAGGGAGGAAGGAGTGAGAGGCCGAAGTGATGTCTGCGCGCGGGGAAGGGCACGAGGGTGATCCAGCGGCAGGAGACCAGGCAGCAGGGCTCAGGCGGAATGGTATTGTGTTGGGAGGAAAGGGTTTGGACCAAACAATAGTTTATTCCAGCGAGAAGGTAAAGCTGAATAAAATTAATGGATGTTTGCTCAGAAGGCAGGACCGTCCTATGCTAGTCATTCCTCAAGAAATAGTTCAGGAGGACATTGCTTACCTCTCTTCACATACATTGATCTGCAAGTTCCTGGGAATTAGAATCCCTCAGCCAGCTTTGGAAGCCTGGGTTAGGCGCTCCTGGGTAGTTGACGAAGATTTTGACATTATGTTAGCAGGGAACAATTACTTCCTGGTAAGTTTTTCCTCTGTAGCGGATCGTAATCGCATTTTTGAAGGGGGTCCTTACTTTTATGAACGAGCAGGTCTTTTTCTCAAACCATGGCATGTTGGTTTTAATAAGGCTGAGGATCTTCCAGCCTGTGTCCCGGTCTGGGTGAGGCTCCCACGGCTGCCACTGGAATTCTGGCGGGAAGACATCCTCAAACAGATAGCGGCCTTGTTGGGAACACCAATAGCGATTGTGCATCAATCTTTAGATAAGAAATTCATTACTTACGCTCGGGTCTGTGTAGACATGGATTTATCCAAGCCTCTTCCTGAGTCTTTGGAGATTTTTTTGGGCTCACTAACATGGATTCAGCAGATTGACTATGAATCCATTCCTTTCAGATGCAGAATTTGTCATGCTTATGGACATTTACATAGACAATGCCCTCTGGCTGCCAAAGACAAAGGATGAATGCCAGAACCTCCAACGCCATCTTCAAGTCCTGCTGATAAGGGTTCTGGAAGCGTGGGGCAAAATCAAAAAGCTAAAACCCAACCAGACTACCTGAGCAAAGGCAAGAATCCGATCCCTGGGGGTTTGGCGCAGAGTTCTGTGGATCAATTCAATAGTGGAGTGGAGGATTTTATTCCAGTTAGGAAGCGAGCTAGAGGCCGAGGTTCGAGGTGAGGGACTGCAGAAAGGCATTTGGAACAGGGTTTTAACAAGTTTGAGGCCCTTGATAATATGGTTATTGAGGAGGGTCTTCTTATGCAAGATCTTGGAGAAGCTTCTAGACAGCAGAAGCAGTTGCCAGATTCCTTGGGGGGGCAGGATAGGATGGACCTTACGCCTCTAGCTGAACCTCTAGCTCTAGAGGAAGGGCAGCATGAGTGTGTGAATGAGCTTAAGGAGAAAGAAGTAAAATGGGCAGATTTGGTGAAGGAGGGTGATGCGTGGAAAAAAGACAAAAATTCAGGTTTGGCCCTGGGGCTAAGTCAAAAACAATTCAAAAAGGTCACACCATCTGCTAATCCTAAAGTGGGTCGAAAGAAAGACCAGGATAAACTCAAAATTACAGGTGACTTATTGGTGGAATCTGGGGTTGTTAAGCCCTTGGAAGAGCATTTCTCCCAATCCACCCAATGATAGTTTTATCTTGGAATGCAAGGGGTTTGAATAGCTACCCCAGACAGAAAGCTATTTGTAGTTTGGTGTGGGACCACTCTCCTGATATCTTTTGCATCCAGGAGATGAAGCTTACTATTGATTCTCTAATTGCTTGTATGCCAAATAGTTGGCATTTTGGGCAATGGCAGTGTGTTGGAGCTAGAGGCACCTCGAGAGGACTTGCTATGGGATGGGACCAGAGGAAAATCATTCCACAACATTGGGTTACCTGTATTTCGGCCTTGTCTATGATTGCCTCCTCTTTGGAAACCGGTGAGTTATGCCTGGTCACTACAGTCTACGCACCAGCTAACATGGAGGGGCAGCAACAGCTTTGGTCACATATCCGGTACATCCGACAATGTTTTCCTTACTTATTGTGGATAATAGCTGGGGACTTTAATGCTGTTATGAGCTTGGAGGAGAAGCGTGGTGGATCAAGCCGTTTAGGCTCCTCTTCTGAGTACCTTCGCCATAACATTGAAGTGCTTCGTGTCTCTGATGTGAAACCCTCCAATGGGCTATTTACTTGGAGCAACCGAAGAACAGGTAATGATGCCATTTCAGAGCGTCTTGATAGATTTTTAGTTTCTTCTTTCTGGCATTCTAGCGCTTTTGCTCTCACTTGTGAGATCTTGGATGGGAGGGGGTCAGACCACTGGCTGATTAAACTTTCCATAGGCTGGATAGGGGGTCCTAGAAAGCCCCCTTTCAAATTCCAGTTGATGTGGTTCCGAGATCTTTCTCTTCATGATCTCATAAGCCAATGGTGGAGACAGGGAGCCCCACCTTATGGCACAGCTATGTACTCCTTCTTGAAAAAGCTTCAATATGTTAAAAGGAAACTCCAGATATGGAACAGGATTTGTTTTGGGGATTTACATAGTCAGAAGAAGAAAGCGCAAGATCAGTTGGACAACATTACTAGGCAAATAAGAGAAACTGGGCTTTCAGAGGACCTTCGCCGGATGGAAGCTAGAGCAGCTAATACACTTGCTGAATGGGAACTTCAGGAAGAGATCTATTGGAAACAGAAGGCCCGCAATGATTGGCTTCAGGAAGGAGATAAGAACACTACCTTTTTTCACAATTCTATGCAAGGGAGGCGAAATGGTAATTTTATTACTTCGCTTATTACTCAGGATGGAACACACCTCTCCTCCTCCCAAGATATTAGCAGAGAAGCTATCCGGTATTTTGCAGAACTTTTTGACAGTGATACTTTGCCAGATGAAGGGGAGGGGCAGAAAATGCAGTGCTGTCTTGTATTCCATCCTTGGTTGATGATAGAATGAATGAAGAGCTTATGCGTCCGATTGAGAGTGCTGAAGTGGAGGAAGCGTTGTTTAGCATGAAGAAAGGTAAGGCCCCTGGTCCTGACAGATTTCCAGCTGATTTTTTCCAAGAGTTCTGGAGTATAATTAAGCAAGACTTGATAAGTGTCATACAAGAGTCTTATTCTAGCAAGGAAATGCTCCGTGCATTGAATGCTACTTTTCTAGTGCTTATCCCGAAGAAGGAACAAGCAAATAAGCTAGAAATGTATAGAGCCATTGCCCTTTGCAATGTTATCTACAAAGTGATTACTAAGCTTATTGCACAAAGGCTGAAAAGGCTCCTCCCCAATCTTATTTCAGAGGAACAAGGAGGTTTCATGGTAGGTAAACAAATTCTGGATGGTGTGGTGATAGCTTCGGAAGCTATTCATTCCATGAAGACGTCCCAAGAGAGGGCTATGTTTATCAAGCTTGATCTCGCCAAAGCCTATGACAGAGTTAGCTGGAGGTTCCTACAGAAAATTCTCTTAGCTTTCGGTTTCAAGCAGGATTGGACTAGGTGGGTGTTAAGCTGTGTTACCACACCTTCCTTCTCGGTTCTGGTGAATGGAGCCCCAACAGAACTTTTTGGTGCTTCTATAGGACTACGGCAAGGGGACCCTATCTCTCCTTACTTGTTTATTCTCATGGCCGAAGGGCTTGGGAGGCTCTTCAACTGCCAGGTTTCTCAGAATGTTATCCGGGGATGGAAATGGGAGAGAGGGGTAACCACCTTGTCCCACCTCCAATTTGTTGATGACACTATCCTAGCTGGTGAAGCCCGGATCCGGGAAGTGGAAGCTTTCCGCATCACTCTTGATATTTATTTGGCAGCGTTGGGGCAGCAGATTAGTGAGCAGAAATCTTCAATTTATTTCTTTAACACTCTTGAGGCTGTCCAAAGGAGAATAGCTGCCATTCTTCGGTTCCAGATTCAGACTCTCCTAGTGGTTTACTTAGGGGTTCCTATTGTGGTGGGGCGTCAACCCAGGCTGTTCTGGCAGAATATTCTTGACAGGTTGAGATAGAAGGTAAGTCATTGGACCTATAGATGGCTTTCTACAGCAGGTAGGGTGATTTTGTTACAATCGGTTATTCAGGCTCTACCAATTTACCGGAGCATGGTTCAGAGTGCACCAGCTTACTTTCTAAAAGAGTATGATGCTCTTTCTAGGAAGTTTCTGTGGGGGGGCAATCTGCAAAATTCTAAATGGAGTCTTGTTAGATGGGACTTAGTGTGCAGGCCTAAGCAGGATGGGGGCCTGGGATTACGCTCTGCTATTCTGGCTAGCCAAGCTCTGGCTGCAAAGCTTTACTGGCGCTGGTGTACTAGCCATTCTGCCTTGTGGGCTAGAATTCTGACAGCCAAATACCTTTCGGACATTAATATTCATGATATTGCCAGATTTCCTCTTGAGGGGAGGGGGTCCATGATATGGGATACCCTTAAGCATGGAGCGCATTTGGTGAAGCAAGGCCTATTTTGGATGTGCCGCAGTGGGTCTGAGGCCTTATTCTGGGAGGACTCCTGGGATGGTTCACCCCCACTTCTACAGTCACACCCGCATTTGCAAACTCTTGCAGACTCCTTTCATTCTGTTGGTTGGAGTTTGGTGAGGCAGTACAAGGAAGCTTACAATATGGGTACTTCCATTGGATACAGGTGGAAACACTCCTCTGACTGGCCTCCCGGGGGTTCAGAGGAGGAGCGCGAGGAATTATCCCTCATTCTTGAGACTAGAAGGTGTTCTGTGTTGCAAGGCAGTGATGAATTGGCTTGGAGTGGGGATTCTACAGGGCAATACTCCGTGGCTACTGGTTATAAGTCTTTGCTGGAGCAAACGGGGGAGGCAGGACTGTTTCAATGGGGTAAGAAAGTCTGGAACCGAATGGCGTGGCCCAAATGTAATTTTTTTCTCTGGCTCCTCACACACAATAGGTGCCTCATCTGGGATAATCTTTGTTGTAGAGGATTTCAGGGACCATCCATTTGCGTGATGTGTTATAGCAACGAGGAGATAGGGGCCCATTTATTCTTCCAGTGTACTTTTGCTAAATGGTTATGGCACCTGTGGTGGAGTGCGTGGAGAACACCCTGCAGGCATGTTTCTTCTTTAAAGGAATTTTGGGATCGAATGGGCAGCGCCCCTGTTAAAAATACTCTGTTACAGAATGCCTGGGAGGTGGGACCTTCCTTCATTCTATGGAATTTGTGGCTGGAGCGGAATAGGCGAATCTTCAGGGGAGCGCGGACTGAGCTGAAGCTGTTGTGGAATAAGGTGATAATTGCGATGCAAGAAACTATTCTTGCCAAGTGTGCACCTGACAATAGTTTGGAGCAGGAGGCGGCGGGAGTGTTTGGGCGCTTGGGGATTATCTTCCCTAGCGGTGACGTGGAGAGGAGAGTCAACCGGCCGGCGAATTGCAGGACCAAGATGGCTCGGCCGATAAGCAGAAGTGGACAGTGGTCGCTCCCAACAGCTGGTTGGATTAAAGTTAATACAGATGGGTCTTCCCGTGGGAACCCAGGGGATGCAGGAATAGGAGGTATCACCCGGGATAGCTCAGGGAACATTAAATTCTTGTTTTCCATTTACAAAGGCTGGTATACAAATAACCGGATGGAAGCTGGGGCCATTCTGGAAGCTGTGGAGAGCTGCTGTTAATGTGGTTTAATCAATGTCATTTGTGAATCTGATTCACAAGTTGTGGTTGATTTGTTGAACAAGGGTAATTTAGGTAAGACTGACTAGTATTTACAAACCATTATTTAGCAGATTAACCATTTAAGTTCTTCTTTGAATTCAATTTCCTTCCAACACATTCCGTGGGAGTGGAATGAGGTTGCGGATTGCCTTGCGAAGTGGGCCATGGAGAATGGGACATTCTGGAACATTACTGAGGAGGCTAACCTCCCTCTGAATCTGTATCAAAAACTGGTCCATCTGGTGGAACAGGAGAAAAATGTGTAATTGGTGTTTTGTTTCGATTCTGAATAAATTTTTACCCCCTTTTTAGTTAAAAAAAAATAGTTATAGACTAACTCAACTAAGGGGAAAATGTCAAAACTTTGTTAAGTCTGATATACTTACCAACATTCTAGGTCTAACATTAAAATGAGGAATAATTGAATCACTTTATCATGGAATAATACCTCATATAATTAAATAAAACCTTCAAGTATATACCTTTGTTACCAAAGAAATTTCCAACCAATAAAGGGAAGGTCTAACAAACACATCAAATCTCCAAAAAGGGTCCTTTAGACCAAGTAAAACAAGATTCAATTAAAATGAAAGAGGGTACCTATTTTTATGCTAAAAATGGGACATGTTGGTGAAATAAACAATAATGGTGACTTCTGACTGGGAGATACTCCTAACTATTTGAATAATTTATAATTTATGGTTCCTACATCGAAACACTAGTATAGCTGAAAGAAAGAACTTGAGACAAAATTAAAAAAAGTGGGCACTAAAATTTACTCCAAGACATGAATTACTAAGCTAATTTCTTTCCAAATACCATTAGTGTGTGTGATTTAAGAGATTAATTCATTTATTGTCCTACATTTGTAGACAATCACTTAGATCTACCTAAATGATTACAACTTCTGAAGGAGAAAGTTAATAATAATTTAGCTCAAGGGGAAATGGCATGGGCATTACTCTACTACTAGATAGGTATCTATATCACTAATATATATGCTGTAATTCCCAATAAAATCCTTGTTCCACTATCAACTATGTTAGAAATATCATAATGGAGGTTGTCTGAATCACCCTTTTGAGGATCTTGGGATTTCACATGTTATTTTAACTTTCTTTTATTTTCTTCCCTTTTTGAAAGTAGATTCTATTCATTCAATTGATGATTGAGGACCAAGACATGGGTTTAGGAAAGCTTAAAAAGTTCATTAGTCAATCAATACGAATCAAAAATGATAGTGGTTTATACTTACTTTAGATTTTATGTTGCATCCATTTGATGGATTTCAACAAAGAAAGTGACACTTAATAAACCATGAGCTTTGTTAAGAGACATGCCATGAAAATTATGAAAATGTAAAAAGAAATAAAATAATTCACATAAAATGTTCAAGAAATATTTTCAAATAGGCTCTAGAATTCCATTAATGTTATATTCACACAAACAGACCCTTAATTTTATTAAGCATTAATATAAATAGGGAACCCTCAAGGCAAAGATAGATAGTTTATCCAAAAAAAAAAAGTAAAATAAGCAAAAAGAAAAATAAGATAATAATAATGGATATGAAGACAAATCATAAAAATAAATCAAAAGGGAGTATAAGAATTTTTTTATAAGATTTTTTCAAGAAAATACATGCTTGAATAAGTTAGACACATAATTTATCAATATTTTGAGAAGTTTGAGGTGAACCAAAAACTCATATACATTTCCCTCAAGCTATAATAAATTATTCCACATATATTTTATTAATGTCCACTCAAATATTTATTAAGCAATCAAACCTATATTATGCAATCCAATTGTGTTCTTACATTTACTTAACAGATAGCAATGACAATAATTGATAGATAATATCTTAGATTTTACCTTTGAATTTGTGATGAGAAGAATGGCTAATTATTTATAAATACAAAAATTATTTGATCACTCAATATAACTAATATATTTTAATTTATTATATCCAATGGCTAATGCTCAATCAATTGTTGGTTTCTCTTTAAATGAGAATAGATGTTTTGATAATCATGTTGGTCATTATCTCTTCAAATAGATAGTTTAGTTCAACTCTATTTCACATTTTTGGAGCATGTGACAATTATTTAACAAGAAGATACCAAGATAAACTATACACATGGAACATTATTGCACATAAGACACACCAAAAGGTATAAAAGAAAGCACCAAGAGTAAAATAAAAAACACAACCAAATTAAAACTACTCTAATACTAAACTAAAAAAATGAAAAAATATCTAAGAAAGCAAAAGTAGAAAGAAGGAAACTAAACTATTATGTACACTATACATTACTAGATCAATCTCGGAAGCTTATTTTTATGATTTAGTATAAGGGATAATAGATAAGTAGTGCTTTAGAAATAAATCAAAAGGGAGGATAAGAATTTTTTTATAGGATTTTTTTAAAGAAAACACATGATTAAATAAGTTAGACACCTAATTTCTCAATATTTTGAGAAGTTTGAAGTGAACTAAAAACTCATATACATTTCCCTCAAGCTATAATAAATTATCCCACATATATTTTATTAATGTCCACTCAAAGATTAATTAAGCAATCAAACATATATTATACAATCCAGATGTGTTCTTACTTTTACTTAACAAATAGCAAGTGCAATAGTTGATAGAAAATACCTTAGGTTTTCCCCTTGAATTTTTGATGAGAAGAATGGCTAAGTATTGATACATACCAAAATGATGTTATGACTCAATGTAACTAAAATATTTTAATTTATTATATCCAATAGCCAATTCTCAATCAATTGTTGGTTTCTCTTTGAATAAGAATAGTTGTTTTGACAATCATGTTGGTCATTATTTATTCAAATAGATAGTTTAGTTCAACTCTATTTCAAATTTTTTGGAGCATGTGACAATTATTTAACAAGAAGAGACCAAGAAAAACTATACACATGAAATATGGTTAAACATAACACACATGAAAAGGGACAAAAAACACTAGGAGTAAAATCAAACACATAACCAAATTGAAACTACTCTAATGCTAAACTACAAAAATGAAAAAATATCTAAGAAATCAAAAGTAGAAATAAGGAAACTAAACTATTATGTACACTATACATTATTAGATCAATCTAGGAAGCTTATTTTTAAGATTTAGTAGAAGGGATAACTGATAATTAGTGCTTTAGAAATAAATCAAAATGAAGGATAAGAATGTTTTTACATGATTTTTCAAGAAAACACATGATTGAATAAGTTAGACACCTAATTTTTCAATATTTTGAGAAGTTTTAGGTGAAATACAAACTCATATACATTTTCCTCAATCCATAATAAATTATCCCACATAGATTTTATTAATGTCCACTCAAATATTTATTAACCAATCAAACCTAGATTATTCAATCCAGTTGTGTTCTTACATCTACGTAACATAGAGGAATGGGAATAGTTGATAGATAATACATTAGATTTTCCCCTTGAATTTGTGATGAGAATAATGGATAAGTATTGATACATACCAAAATGATTTGATCACTCAATGTAACTAAGATCTCTTCATTTATTATATCTAATATCCAATGCTCAATCAATTTTTGGTTTCTCTTTGAATGAGAATAAATGTTTTGAAAATCATGTTGGTCATTATCTCTTCAAATATATAGGTTAGTTCAACTCTATTTCACATTTTTTGGACCATGTGATAATTATTTAACAAGAAGAGACCAAGACAAGCTATACACATGGAACATGGTTACACACAAGACACACCAAAAGGGATAAAAAAAGCACCACCAGGAGTAAAATCAAACACAACCAAATTGAAAATACTCTAATACTAAACTAAAAAAATGAAAAAATATCTAAGAAAGCAAAAGTTAAAAGTAGGATACTAAACTATTATGTACACTATGCATTACTAGATCAATTTGGGAAGCTTATTTTTATGATTCAATAGAAGGGATAATTGATAAGTAGTGCTTTAGAAATAAATCAAACGGAAGGATAAGAAAGTTTTTACATTATTTTTTCAAGAAAACACATGCTTGAATAAGTTAGACACCTAATTTCTAAATATATTGAGAAGTTTGAGGTGAACTAAAAACTTATATACATTTCCCTCAAGCTATAATAAACTATCCCCCATAGATTTTGTTAATGTCGACTCAAAGATTTATTAAACAATCAAAACTATATTATGCAATCCAATTGTGTTCTTACATTTACTTAACAAATAACAATGGGAATAATTGATAGATAATACCTTAGATTTTCCCCTTGAATTTGTGATGAGAAGAATGTCTAAGTATCGATACATACCAAAATGATTTGATCACTCAACGTAACTAAGATATTTTCATTTATTATATCTAATGGCCAATTCTCAATCAATTGTTGGTTTCTCTTTGAATGAGAATATATCTTTTGACAATCATGTTGGTCATTATGTCTTTAAATAGATAGTTTATTTCAAATATATTTCACATTTTTTGGAGCATGTGACATTTATTTAATAAGAAGAGACTAAGACAAACTATACACATGGAACATGGTTACACATAACACACACCAAAAGGGACAAAAAAATCACTAGGAGTAAAATCAAACACAAAACCAAATTGAAACTAATCTAATGCTAAACTAAAAAAATTAAAAAATAACTAAGCAAGCAAAAGTAGAAAGCAGGAAACTAAACTATTATGTACACTATAAATTATTAGATCAATATAGGAAGCTTATTTTTAAGATTCAATAGAAGGGATAACTTATAATCAATGATTTAGAAACAAATCAAAAGGGAGGATAAGAATTTTTTTACATGATTTTTTTAAGAAAACACATGCTTGAATAAGTGAGACACCTAATTTCTCAATATTTTGAGAAGTTTGAGGTGAACTAAAAACTCATATACATTCCCCTCAAGCCATAATATATTATCCCACATAGATTTTATTAATGTCCACTCAAAGATTTATTAAGTAATGAAACCTAGATTCAATCCAGTTGTGTTCTTACATTTACTTAACAAATAGTAATGGGAATAGTTGATAGGTAATACCTTATATTTTCCCCTTGAATTTGTGATGAGAATAATGGATAAGTATTTATACATACCAAATTGATTAGATCACTCAATATAACTAAGATATTTTCATTATTATATCCAGTGGCCAATGCTCAATCAATTTTTGGTTTCTCTTTGAATGAGAATAGATGTTTTGACAATCATGTTGGTTATTATCTCTTCAAATAGATAGTTTAGTTCAATTCTATTTCACATTTTTTGGAGCACGTGAGAATTATTTAACAAAAAGAGACCAAGACAAACTATACACATGGAACCTAGATGCACATAAGACATACTAAAAGTGATAAAAAAACACCAAAAGTAAAATTAAACATAACCAAATTGAAACTAATCTAATGCTAAACTAAAAAAATGACAAAAAATATGTAAGAAATCAAAAGTATAAATTAGGAAATTATACTATTATGTACACTATACATTACTAGATCGATCTAGGAAGCTTATTTTAAAGATTCAGTAGAAGGGATAACTGATAAGTAGTGATTTAGAAACAAATCAAAAGGGAGGATAAGAATGCTTTTACATGATTGTGTTAAGAAAACACATGCTTGATTAAGTTAGACAACTAATTTCTCAATATTTTGAGAATTTTGAGGTGAACTAAAAACTCATATACATTTCCCTCAAGCTATAATAAATTATCCCACATAGATATTATTAATGTCTACTTAAAGATTCATTAAGCAATCAAACCTATATTATTAAATCCAATTGTGTTCTTACATTTACTTTACAAATAGCAGTGGGAATAGTTGATAGATAATACCTTAGATTTTCCCCTTGAATTTATGATGACAAGAATGGCTAAGTATTGATACATACCAAAATGATTTGATCACTCAATGTAACTAAGATATTTTCATTTATTATATCCAATGGCCAATGCTCAATCAATTATTGATTTCTCTTTGAATGAGAATAGATGTTTTGACAATCATATTGGTCATTATCTCTTAAAATAGATAGTTTAGTTCAACTCTATTTCACATTTTTTGGAGAATGTTTGATTTATTTAAAAATAAGAGACCAAGACAAACTATACACATGGAACATGGTTGCACATAGGACACACCAAAACGGACAAAAAAAGCACCAGGAGTAAAATCAAACACACAACCAAATTGAAACTACTCTAATGCTAAACTACAAAAATGAAAAAATATCTAAGAAAGAAAAATTAGAAAGCAAGAAACTAAACTATTACGTACACTATACATTACTAGATCAGTCTGGGAAGCTTATTTTTAATATTTAGTAGAATGGATAAGCAATAAGTAGTGTCTTAGAAACTACTCATTCACCTGTAATGGAAGAGCATTCATGTCTAGATCTTCAAGGTAAAAAAAATTATATCCCCATAGTTAATATATTTGGTATAGGCCAATCCAAAGTGAATAAAAATTGGAATTTGAACCTTTATTCTCATGGGCTCTATCCCATAGTAGAACTAGATCTAAAATCTTAAAAGACTTCACCTTGGCCTTCTAGTAAAACCATCACTTGACATTGCTTCAATGCTTTTTGAAATTTAATATGACTTTATCTTGAGCTTTTTCTAATTTTAAAATGTATAAAATATTGGAATTTACCTTTTCATTGCACTCCATATGTTATTGCTTAAAATTTTAAGAGGTTATATTGAGTATGATAGGTAGAATTGGCTCTAGTCCATAGACTAATAGAAATGGTGAGATCTTAAGTGCTTATTTATTCCTGGTGTAGTCATCCTAAAAGGTGTAATTTAATAATAAATTCCACTCTCAAGTTTTATTATCTAAAACCTTATTATTGGATTTGATATAATTCTTATTTATATATTATACCAATCAATTCCCTTATAGGTAATAATTGGATGAGAACATTAAAGTGATCCTATTGTCATATACTCACTTGGTGAATTCTATAGATTGGAATGTAGGATCATTGTCACATAATAATGAAATTGGGGTATAAAACCAATTAGTCATTATTTTTTATGAGTTTCATCATTTAATTAATTATGTTATTTTTTTTTCTTCCTCTATCCATCTCATGTAATAATGTGTGGAAGTAAGGACAAATATGTGTCTTGGTGACAAGTTGGTATTAATGACTCCTAGAAATTACAGCCCCCATTTGGAAAATGGAATACCTTATATGATAGGAGACAATGGAATTATAGGGTGGATTTATATTTTGTATAAGGTTTGGCATTTATGACATACTCTAGCATGTGCATGAACATCCCTAAATATGGTTGGATAATAGTAGCCAACTCAGAATTTTATGTGTCATTGCATTTTATGCAAGATGACCAAAGCCTATCTTTTCATGGAAATGTTCCATCACTTACTTGGATTATTTTTCCAAAAATCATCTAAGATAAACATATTAATGGTTTTTCCTAAATAAAAATCCTTTATTTAATGTATATTGTGTTTCCTTCAATCTAAGATCTTTTTTGTGCATTCTATTCAATCTAAGAGGTGAGATCTCATAGAGAAGGAAATGGAAAATTGGGGTGTACCATTTCTAATATAGCACTTGATCTTGGTCTAATTTATGCATAGTGTCCTTAGATAGACATCAATTATTAATTACATAAGACCTTGTCCTTTGACTAGCTTGGTATGTTTTATCTCCAAGTCATACTCTTGTATCTTAGTCATACATATACCTTTGTTATCCCCTATTTTGTTATACCCCAACATTTTATTGATAGATTGGTTTGGCATAATTATGTGCACTTTATTAAAAATAATATAATACCTAATGTTTTTCATAGCCTTGACTAAGGCATACACATGCTTTGCCAATGTTGATTATTTCAGCTCTATGTCTTTGAGGTTCATGCTGATGAAAGCAACATAACATTCTTATCTACCTAATATCCATATGAGGTAATTATTAATGGTGTGTTCAAATTCAAAACGGTAAATTTAGAAGTCTCTAACATAATATAGATTTATTAGCATCGGTGATTTCATGATGCCTTCATTTTTGTCTTGAAATTCCTTATTGGACTTAACCTACCACTCCACTTTAGAGTCACGTTTCAATATAGAATTTAGAGGCTTAAAATTTTCAAAAAATACATAAATTATATTTCAAAAAAATATATTTTTTAAAATAAGGATTTCAACTCCTTTTTACTATTAGGTTGGGGTAAGTTAGAAATCAATTCAACGCTTTCAAGATCAATAACAATACCTTATTTTGTGACTATATGATCAAGAATATTACCTTTGGTGACACTGAACATACTCTTCTTTGGGTTTAAGGAAATTCCATACCTTATACATATTTTTAAAACTTTATTAATATGGAATATGTGGTATGATATATATTTTGAAAATATAGTTAAATAATCCATGTAAATTACTATGCACTTACTAATTGACCTTTAAATGTGAAATCCATTTCTCTTTGAAATGCCATTCCAACATTGATGGAATTTGTATGTAGGAAAATGTGCCCCATTTCAATGTAAATGTATTTTTATTTATATCCTATGAATTTACTAAAACCTAATTATACCCTTAGAATATATCCAAAAAGTACATCACATTAGATCCACTCAATTTTTGGATAAATTATTCAAGGGAAGACAATGGATTATTATCTTTATCTAAAAATCCGTTTAAATTTTGAAAGGATATACATTAATTATTTTTCCATTTTTATTTCACACAAGCATTAGATATACTTCCCAAGTAGAATGGTGAACTAGAAATATTATTCCAACAGAGAGGATCTTGCACACTTCTTTTTGTATTAATGGCTCTAAACCTAGATTTATAGGCCTTTGCCTTTATCTAAATAGTTTATAACTTGACTTAAGTGAAATGGTGTGATTAATTATCTTTAAGTCAAAGACTTTGTGTTTTCCATAGGCCTAAGAAATGACATACTTATATCTAATTATCAACCTCTAAAGTTGTTCTATTTCTATGTTTGTCTAATCTGGACCTATATTGATAGTTTAGGGTTTTTCTATGAAACCCAAGTTAATAGTTTGGTATTAATGATCTATAAGTTTTTTTTAAAAATTAATTGGGGGAATAGGGATGAATGTGTCAAATTCCTTTTCAAGAGAGATCATACCCTTTTGTATTTGATTCCCTTGGATGTTCATGATTCCATCTTAGTCAAGTTCAGCTCTAGGATTATCTCTTTCCTCTTCATTTATTATTTGACCTTGAAATGCCCTTATATTGTTAATAAATTGAAAAAAATTATGGTCATCTTCAAATAATTATAAATTCATCACATTATCTAGAACAAAGGGGTAAGAGACTAATTCCATAGTGAATTATTTCAACTTGGTATCATCTAATGGGGATAAATTTATAGCATAGGATTCTAATGAGTCAACAATCTAATTTTTTTCATAGGGACAAGGATGGAATTGAATGCATTGAAAATTTTTTGAGGCCCCACACTTTAGTATATCCTAAGGTAAGATATTTTGTAATGGGATTTACTTTTGAATTGGTCAACAACAAGCTCATAAATGATGAATACTTTCATTTCTTTATATTTATGACTCAATTCAAATGGTAGCCCCATAATTAATGTCTCATATTCTACCAAATTATTAGTGTATGGGAATTGTATCCTATAAGCATCCAAATGTTTCTTACCTTAGGGATAAATAATAAATAATTATACTCCAAAGCCTTACTTAGAGTGAGCTCCATCCACATATAATGACCATAGCCTAGGCAACTCAATATCATCCTCAATATATCTCTTCGTAGGGTTTGTTTCTAAAGTATAAATCTATAAATAATAATTAACCATATTGATCTTATCATTCACTACATTATATTATGTGATCATATTATTTATCCTCATCTCGCTATCCACTCTTATTTGGTTGTTAATACCCCTCCATAGTAACCATATGTGAGAGAAGTTAGTGGCCATGTATCCATTCAAAGATTTAGACCAATCATGGTTGAGTAACATTCCTTATAATTTTGGGGTTTGTATTACTTATATATCTAAAAAATTACTAGACCCTAGGATATAACTCTAATTTCATGTGCACATTCAATAATTTTCCTACTAACCCAACATCAAACCTATCTATTTGGACTATGTCCTTATCTAAATTAATGGGGATCAATCCTAATTTTTCAAAATTTCCTTAGGTATTATTTTTTCTAAAGATGATGAATCAACCAAATAATTATGCAATTTTTTCTTTAATAATATAATAGTTAGAAGAAAGAGAGACACTTTAGTCTTATTTTTATGGATAAGCACATTGGTATGAGTTATTTTTTGCTTGGGATGGACTGGTTTTTTAGTGAGCAATTTAAGTAGAAGATCACAATGATTAGTGAATTGAGAAAGCTCGTGTAATATGTTGGATATGATATTTTTCATATTTTCCATGATATTATATCTAATTTTTCCTTAATGTGGCTAAATATTTGCATGGGATTTAGACTCATTAGAATTTGGAGGAAGAGGTTCATTCTTGGTCTTAGGATCAGAAGGAGTTGTGCCATTATTTGGAGGGGTTAAGGTAGAGAGGGTTTATTTTTTTTATCAATTTATAAGGGCATAATTTCTTATTTAAAATTATTTCAAAGCATTCACTTAACTAGTGCTCTCTTCTAGTTTATTCTCTTCTTGGTTGGGTAAATCCATGGTTTCCAACACCATGGATATGCTAGGTATCCTACTAGCATTGGATGATTTAGGTTGTTTTAGGATTACCTCATACTATTCCTTTTATCTTTGGAAAATTTTTAATTTACTACAAAATTATATGCAATTAATCTCTCTATGTTGGGTTATGTTATGAACATGGCATTAATTAGGAAGGTCTATTTCAAAAACATTGATTTTAGATAACTTATTTGGATAATGTTCTAGTTGATTGTTTGAGTGATTATATGTTTAGTTTTATCTTTGATAAGAGAAGTTCCTATTGGAACTCATAGCACCTAAGCTTCCTATTTGCATTTTTTAAAACAAGGAAGTCATTATTTAGTCTCTACACCATGTATTTGATAGCATCCAACTCATTCTTAGTTCACTCTTTGGGTATGGTTTGAGTCTCTTTGGTAGCATGTAACATCATTTGGTTTTGTACTTGGATCATAATTTCATTATTCACTAGGTTAATAAAACCTAGGTGTTTGTTTCATGTTACATAGCTCATTAAGAGCACATTCATTATTATTGATGTATGAGGTGTAGGAATATTCTTATTTACATTAGGAACAAGGCTCAATATTGGAATATTGGTTAATGTATTAGGGATGGGAGATATCATTTGGAATTGTATATTGAGTTATGTATTGACCTTGATACCTTCAAAATATGTCAAAGGTAAGGTCACCACTATAGGGTCTCATCTCAAAAGCATTTTAGTCCATGGGTCTAATTCATTTTTATACATCTATAATGCTAGGTGAGTGTTGAGTTTATAAAGAGTGGTAACTAAGCTATACATATTTTATAAAAATGCATTAAAATATTGAATGGGCTCATTGGGATCTTATTTTATGCATGCAAACTATTGGTATAGGATGCTTTTGTTTATAACCTACACAAATTAGGCTAAGAAATTATTACTAAACTAGACCTAGCTTGTGTTAGAGTGATATAAAAGGTTTATAAACCCATTGTATGCTGTTTTCATAAGAGTGAAAGGGAATATCATACAATTCATATCTTCATGTTGAACATTGATAAGTCTCAAATAAATTTTATATGATGTTATGTGCTCTTCTATATTCATTCCTACACTAAGAGTTAATCTTGGAAATTATCTCTCTTGATTCTTAGGTAGGTTATGAATATACTCGAAGGATATTTATTTCCAACCTAGCAATCGAAGCCATAGGTACCTTCATGGGTATATGTTTATTTTGGGAAGTTTGAGAAGTTGATCCAATGGGGTAACTAAGGGATTAGGTCTACCTCTAGTTGTTCATTCTCTTCTATGGATTTACAGTTGTGAAATGATCAATATCCCATTAACATATTTAGACCAAGTAATGTGCACACTAGGATTGATATTGGTTTACAATGCATAATATAATTATAACTACTCTTCTTAGGCTAACTAATGTATGCGTTTAATCTTACTACAAAATTGGAAATCAAAAATAAAAGAAACAAATTTGAAGTCAATGAAACCCAAACACATAATATAGTTATTAGCTAATTATTAATAACTTTCAATAGTTTATAATTACTCTTTTACTCAATTAAATATTAAACTATAATATAATTCCCTCCTTATAGCACCACTATTTTTTAGTCTAAATGTGATACTCCAAAAACACTCATGGGATTGATAGTTTTAGAGAGAAAAGTGGAAAACACTTAAGGAAATTTATTAATTTATTTTAGGATTAATGTTAGATCAATCTAGGGCATGGATATAAGTATGTGGCTCCCTAATTTAGCCTATTAAGAATAACATCCAAGAAATGCAATTTATATGATGTTATGTGCTCTTCTATATTCATTCCTACACTAAGAGTTAATCTTGGAAATTATCTCTCTCGATTCTTAGGTAGGTCATGAATAACTCCAAGGATATTTATTTTCAACCTAGCAATCAAAGCCATTGGTACCTTCATGGGTATATGTTTATTTTGGGAAGTTTGAGAAGTTGATCCAATGGGGTAACTAAAGGATTCAGTCGACCTCTAGTTGTTCATTCTCTTCTATGGATTTACAGTGGTGAAATGATCAATATCCCATTAACATATTTAGACCAAGTAATGTGCACACTAGGATTGATATTGGTTTACAATGCATAATATAATTATAACTACTCTTCCTAGGCTAACTAATGCATGTTTTTAATCTTACTACAAAATGGGAAATAAAAAATAAAAGAAACAAATTTGAAGTCAATGAAACCCAAATGCATAAAATAGTTATTAGCTAATTATTAATAACTTTCAATAGTTTATAATTACTCTTTTACTCAATTGAAGACTAAACTATAATATAATTCCCTCCTTATAGCACCACTATTTTTTAGTCCAAATGTGATACTCCAAAAACACTCATGGGATTGATAGTTTTAGAGAGAAAAGTGGAAAACATTTAAGGAAATTTATTAATTTATTTTAGGATTAATGCTAGATCAATCCAGGGCATGGATACAAGTATGTGGCTCCATGATTTAGCCTATTAAGAATAACATCCAAGAAATGCAATTGCTACCAATAGAAGTCTAATATAAATTTTATATGGAATTACAGTTCAATAATTTGATTTTTATGATTGGTATAGATATTATTTTAGACTTTGTCAATTTATAAAATAGGGGAAAACACTTCAAATTTTAAAACAAACATAAAAGAGAGAGAAGGGAAAGCATGAAAAAGGTTCTTGGTCAAGAGGCTACCAATGTTTGAGAGTTGAAGTATGCCAAATCATATTTATACCACCATGTACCTATCTCAGTAGTTTCAAAAAATCCTAGGGACTCAGTCGATGAGCTTCTAAGGACACAAATTAGATTCTCAAATTTCAAGTTATTTACTAATATAAACACACAAAAACTTGTAAGAAATAACACATAAATATTTTGAAACACTTTATATCTGAAAATACATAAATCAAAAATTGTTCTGAAGGAAACTAGAAATAACATACAATGTATTAGATTGACAAATTGACAATATAAATACCACATTCATTCTACAAAATAATCATAAAATCACTCATCTTACATTAGCATAGACTCAATATAGAAGATATGGATAATATTCATGACATGGAAGACAAAGTTAGATAAGTAAAAATTTTATTACAATTTTGATAGTGTTTCCTTACAATTTTTTTTAACCCTTTATACATTACAAGAGCTATCATTATATAGACTAGCTTTTCCATGGAGAAATAAATCATTCATCATGTAGTGGTTGAATGAGATAATCAATTTGAAATCCATTATATTTTTGGATTCAATCAAATTTCACATGATTCAAAATATATAACTAATGATTCCCTATTGATTAATCTTGAATTTAATTCATGATGGATCTAAAGTCCCTAAAATTCATTAAAATATTTTAGGCATTGCATAACAGAGCTAAAATTATAACATTTAAATTAAATTTTGGGGGATGATTATTATTGAACTTTATTAGGAATACTATTTATCTATGACTTATGTGGGTAAAAAAATTTAATTCATGGATTAATTTAATGCATGAGCCATTATTATCTTAATTTTGGGGCCTTTAGATCCAATTGATATCTGAATTTTCTTAAATTTTGTCACTTTGGTCCTTTTAATTAGTGATAACCAATTGCATTTTGCAATCACTTTTATAATTGAAACAAAGTCAATCTTAGTCGTATAACCATAACCTAAATAATTTTTACTACATGGCATTCCCTTAACCTCCTAATCTCTCTCTACCACTAGGATCCTCTATCAGTTTGGGCTCTCAAATGGTTTCCATGTGGCTCCCATATGGAGCTTTAGGTTTGTGGGGTTATATGATGACCCACCAGTTATTGATCTAAACTAGGCTTTCATGCTCCTAGATGGTTGACATATAATGATCATATAGAGCTTGGGGATGTGGGGTATATATGATGTTGTGTCCACTCCCCATCAATATGTCACTAGGATTATGCCACATGGTATGATCTCAATGCTTGGGGGTTTCATGACTTATAACTTTAAAATTTAACCGCTGAGATACCAAATAATGAAATTAAGACACGTTTCCTCATTTAGTGACCTGTAGAAAGTATTCAACCATTTGAAATGACTAAGTAATAAATTTTTGAGTAATCTAAGTATTTACCAACCAAAATTTATGAAATAAATAGTTAATCAATATAAAAATTAAAACTAAACATTTATAATAGATTTGTAAATTAATATTTTAGCTATTGTTCATAAGGATAGTTAGGGAAATGATGAGTATCTAAAATAATAATAACAAATTTGAGAAAAACATAATGATATTTTCATTATTTTAGCAATAATTCACACTTACAAAATATTTTATAGACTATGATGGATTTGTGATAGGAAAACACTTGTCAAGTTTAAGCTAGGAATCATTAGACATGTAGGCACATCTTATTATCTAGGAACCTTGGGTGATGGTTAGCTGATGGGTAGATTCCCATCAAATTTATGCTTAAGGGAGTGTTGAGATAATAAATGTGACACATGGTAGACCCTCATTTAGTCTTCTAAAGTTTTAATTATCATGAGATGGTACCACCTATCATCATCCCAACTTTTCATGGTCTCTAGGAAAAAACATGATTATTACACATAACATAATTGCATCACTTAAATATATCAATATTATGTTAATTATTTTCTTTTGAGCCTTGGGTTTAAAATATGTTACCACATGATAACATTATGGGCTTTCAAGTGTGGGGGGATATAATTATTCCTTGTTGACTAATGATCTTTCCATATGGCATGATCTTGGGGTCCCAGGGGTTCTAACTTTGAACTTTGAAATGGCTAAGTGTTTTAGGCCATAATAAAAATTGAATGGACCTATCTTGTGTAATAGTGTTTAACACTAATTTAGGTGTGGATATTATTTATTGGTTAGGGATAAGGATATACAAATGATAGGGTACAAGGGTGAATATCATATCTATAATAGGTTAATTAATATGTAAAACTTAGATGTATCATATGTTGAACTTACAAAGATAAGATATACTATTAATGGAAAGTAAAACTATGATAGATATAAAATTGACATAAAATATATTACTTAGATATTTTTAATTCTAATATTGTTTTATATCTAGTACAAGTGGGAAATAAGCAAGAAGTAGACTCTAGATCAATTATCATATTTTGTATCTAGTACCTCTAGCTCTCTAGACACTTGTGTTAGCCTAGGATAGTTGCATCGATGCTAGTTTCTAGTATTTATTCTAGTTTCATGTACTGAATATGCATTGAAAAACTATGTTACCACCTAGATCCTTCTTTGTTTAGCTTCAACTTCACTCTGGCGCATTTAGATCTGGGTCATGGACTGTCACTCTTAGTGAAATATAAAAATAATAGCTTTCAATATTGAATGTGACTTTGGAAAAAAATGGGTTAGTGGGCACACAGTGTCGAGTTAACCCATAATGACCCATTGTAAAAGGGAACTACCTATATATCTAATACTCTATAAGAGGTCCTTATACTCATGTAGTTCTCCCCTATATGTTAGATTATGTGTGAATCATGCAATGTGTTAAATCAAGTATAATAGTGACCTATCTTATAACTTGGAAAATATGACCCTATGACTTATCATTTAGTACTTTAGACATATATTTGGGTTTTTCCTTTAATTAATATCAAAATAGGGTAGAATAGGAAAGATTTTGGTAACTTGAGTCCTTCTTGAGTGATATTTTGGTCTTTTATAGGTGAGGAATGAATGAGGGTTGATATTGTATTTATAACAATCCTATTGGGAGATTACTCACATAAATCACTTAGGTTGACCATTGTAATACATTTAATTGTAAAATTGGATGAATTTTAGGGCACTGGACACTTGTGTTAGGCTAAGACAATAAATTTGATGCTAATTTCTAATATGGATGTTAGTGTCCAGGGAGGAGAGTAAGCACAAGCTTAAAACTTGTAGAATTATGGGAAATATGGGCTATATGTTCCATTAATTTAAGGATGATTTGAATAAGAGATAGGATAATGGTCATAAGATAGAGAAGATGTGAGGATTTTGAAAGTAAGGCATGTTTAAAACTAAGATGAACAATTAGGGTCATGAGTTTTCCAAGTGTACAAGACTGAGATGTTATATAATCACAAAATATCTTATATAATAAGTGATGTGTGGAGAAACCTAGGATGTCCCAAAATGAGATCTAAAAATCAAAAGGTGAAACACAGTATAAAATATTAATAAAAAAATAATAAAATCAAGTAAGGCATTTTTAAAGAGGATCATTTATTATTATTTAATAG